>BROG01000143.1:0-277500 GCA_030159075.1 Atrina japonica | reverse complement strand
GGCATTGGTGACGTCTCCATATGAGGAGTGAAAGATTCTTGAGTAGGACGTTAAACAACAATACAGCCATGAACCAACATATAATTCTTGGCTGAATAATTAACACAGGGGGCAGGGTCAGATGCAATCTAATTAAAAACCGATATCTCACCGCTCCCGTTTTCTGATGTGTCGCGCAGAGGACCTAACGCAATCCGCTATGGGGTCACGTGCGGATGACCGCTCGTAGATGTGTAATGTTCAACCAATAAAAATGCGACTTACAAAAATTAATGGCACAGAGATGTTATTTATTTTATAAAAAAGGAAACCGTCAGTCCGCAAAATCCCATCAGAATATGTTTTTTGATTCGAACCCATCCAGGGTTATGAATATAATTCTGTACTACCGTATTTGTGTGTTCAGTGTTGTTTATAATGTTAAAAATGTTTACATCTCTTTGCTATTTGATCGCTTACAGGATTCTGTAAGCCGCCTTTTCATTGGTCGAAAATGACACACCTACGAGGTCATCTGGACGTGACCCCATAGCGGATTACGTTAGCTACTATACGCGACATCGGTTTTTTAATTAGATTGGGTCAGATGGAAAGGTTATTTCGCACAAAGGTACGGAGATTAATAAATAACATACAATACAGTGGCGGATTCAGTGGTGCCGAGAAGGGCTTACGCCCCCTCTATGGACGCCAAATTATAGGATTATATACAGTAACAATTCTGTACACCTGTACACTAACTTCACAATGTTGTTTTTGAGTTATATATGATAAATGATTACTGGTTGTATTGCATTTATCATGAGTACTGACACGTAAAGAATTTGGGTAAGATTTGACAATCTTTCTTGATTTAATTTCATTTCTTCTCTCAGAATAAACAGTAACTCACCATTTTGCGTTTAGTTAAAAACAAAAACAAAATCGGGTTTGCCCAAACTACTTTACGCCCCTCTTTGAAAATTCCTAGATCTGCCCCTGTAATTTATATATGTTATATTAAAAAGTTTGAACATTTATTTATCTGAACTTATCTATAACAATTATCTAGATAGAACATAGATGAGTTAAGATAAATTGATAATTATTTTACCTTTATATAACATATATATGGATATAAATATACAGGTTATACACAGGTACATGTTACAGCATATATATATATATATATATATATATATATATATATATATATATATATATATATATATATATATATATATATATATATATATATATATATAACGCGATACAAAGTCTGTTCAAGATATTTACAAATAATATCACATTTTTTTAAAAATTGAAATCATTGAAAAAAAAAATCACAAATAATCATTACATCGTACCAATGGTGCTATGCTACATTTGAATAAATAACAATAATCACCATTTAGCCTACCTAAAATTAACAAATCTGGACTGGCTTCATAATAAAATATTCATCCACATTTCAGATGCTAATACCGCTCTCCACGCCGGCTCTAGGTCGTTTTGTTTTAACCACTATTGTAATAACGTTCACTATTGTAATAATAATTATTACAATAGTGATTGGGATGTCCGATAATTTCACCCACTATTAAAATGAATTATTACAATAGTAGACGTGGTTGCTTGGCAATTCCAAACACTTTTGTTATAAATTATAACAATAGTAATAATATACAAGTGTCTGTTCTTTCTGCTGTTGTTCACTGTTGTGATTCAGGCCAATTTTGGGGAAATGACATTTGCAACACAATTGGGAATTTTAATGTGAATTTGTGTCAAATTGGGAAAAAAAGTCTGAATACATGCAAATCTAAATGTAATGGAGTCTTTTTTTTTAACGTATTTCCCCCTGCATTAATTTATTTTTCATTACGGTCACAGTCTGTTCACATAATTGGGAAAGAAATTTCAAATCCGAGAAAAAAAACCATGCACAAATATATTGCGCATTTGGAACGGGATCAAATATCGTCCCCGTGTAAACTATAGTAAAAGGCCGGGTATATGATTTTATTTTGTTTATGATGAATTAGACCCAAATTCTGCTCCGATTTTCTACATATCAGTTACAACTCAGTCTTAGCGGCTATGTCAAAGCTCCCATCATCAATTTACCACTATTTTTAACTACTTCGAAATTTCTACCCTCAATTCTCTACAATTTTGAGCTATGGCTAAATTCTTACCCTCAATTCACCATACTTTTAACTACATCGAAATTCCTACCCTCAATTCACCCAATTTTGAACAACGTCGAAATTCCTACCCTCAATTCACCACAATTTTGAACTATGTCGAAATTCCTACCCTCAATTCACCACAATTTTGAACTATGTCGAAATTCCTACCCTCAATTCACCACAATTTTGAACTATGTCGAAATTCCTACCCTCAATTCACCACAATTTAGAACTATGTCGAAATTCCTACCCTCAATGCACCATAATTTTGAACTATGTACATATTCCTACCCTCAATTCACCACAATTTTGAACTACATGTATGTCCAAATTTCTACCCTCAATTTGTCACAATTTTGAACTGAAACGTTTTGTAGGTAGGGACACACTGTAGATAAATGTCGGTAAGATACAGTGAAACTTCGCCTAGGAGACCACCACGCATTTAAGACCACAAATATTCAGTTTCTTGCAAAGTTTTTAATAAATATTAAATGAGTCCATACCCTAACATAAGAGACCACCTCCCTAATCAGACCAGTGTGAGTCAGTCAGTTAGGCCAGTGTTCTTGATAGAGAGGGTTCACGGTATATCTTATTTTGAAATATGATACCTTATCTATGACATTTTAACACAATATCTTTAAATATATTTTTTTCATAATTGACATCGCTCCCTGATCCTGGGGGAGATCTACTGTTATTTTTATTTTTTCTAAATTGAAAATTTAGCCCCCCACCACCACCACCGAGTGGTTGGAGCATCGCGCTTTGAAGCACGAAGTTTCTCCATTTTGGTCAGCGTAAGTTCGAGCCCCGCTGGAATCTAGTCTGATTTTTGTGAGAAAGTTCGTCAGTTTACTTGCGTAAGGTCGGTGGTTTCTTCCTGGGTACATTATAACCGGTTTCTCTCCTCCACCATTAAAACCTGACCACCATCATATTATTGAACAATTGTTGAGTATGGCGTTAAATAACATTCAAAATTAGAAGAAAAAAAATCGAAAATTTAAAAGTTAGTAAATAACACTTCCATAACCCTCCTCTTATTGACTAGATTTTCTGGTGTCTTAGAATATTATAATTTTGTGTCTTTGTCAACTAGCATAATGATGAAAGTATAAGGCAACGGCCTCATGTGATTGCCATTTTTGTTGTTGTAAATATTGTCATGGAAATGTTTGGAAACTGTTATTTTTATCTAAATGTTCAATTTTCTCCTCGATGGGCTTCGCCCCCTGCACCCACCAACTTAAAGGGCCTCAGTGGGTGGCCTCAAACCCCTGCTTTAGCTGTTTTCGGACTTTAGTTACGGCCCTGAAAGTATACCTTCCGACACGAACGGCACAAATGTTGGACACATATTTGTTTCGTATTATTTAACCCCCAGGACACTCGGTGATTCTTTCAGTCAGTCTTACTATGTCGGCCAGAGTAGAAAAACCGGTTGTAATGTTCCCGGGAAGAGACCACCGGTATTCCCCAAGTAAAATGGCGACCTTATACACACACACACACACACACACACACACACACACACACACACACACACACACACACACACACACACACATACACATACATATATATACATATATATACACACACATATATATATATATATATATATATATATATATATACTCATTTTGTACAAAACATTTTTATAAACTGCCTGGAATTCTTGAAATTAGCTTTCTTATTATTGATTTAATGGTTTCAAGTGTTAAATAGATGTAGCTAAGGATATCTGAATATTGAACAAAACTGAAATGTAAAACTGGGTGTTATCTAACATCAAACAAGTAGAGATTTAGAACACTTCAATAGTCTACCAATTCTATAGCTTCATTGAAATTTGATGTCACGGTAAAGGCAATCGTGATCTAATGTCACCATCATGTCACAGAGAGAGAGAGAGAGAGAGAGAGAGAGAGAGAGAGAGAGAGAGAGAGAGAGAGAGAGAGAGAGAGAGAGAGAAGAGAGAGAGATTGTTAGAGAGAGAGAGAGGAGAGAGAGATTGATTATAAGAAGGAATTAGAGATTCAAATATCAAATTCGATGCAAGAAACACAAAGACAGAGAGACACACATACAAAGAGAGAGAACACAGACAGACACCCCCCAGAGAGACAGATAGAAGAGACAGAGAGACCCACACACAAACACACACACAGATAGAAAGACACACACACACACCTTCTTTATATATTTGAATTCAGAGAGAGAGAGAGAGAAAGAGAGAGAGAGACAGATTGTTATGTTTTATTGATTATAAGAAGGAATTATATTCAAATATCAAATTCGATGCAAGAAACAGAAAGACACGTACACACATACAAATAAACACAGACAGACACCCCCACACACAGATAGAAAGACAGACACCCCCCACACACAAACACACACAGATAGAAAGACACACACACACACACACCTTCTTTATATATTTGAATTCAGGTTTTACTTTCATGACAATGATATTTTTTAATTGTTTATCACATTTTCACCTGTAAACTTTGATTCATTTTGTCTTCTTGTTGATTAGTTCACCTTTTTTTTCCTGGTTGACATTTTTTTTTATTATTGTACATTGTATAGCTCTCTATTCTTGTTACCTGTATATATATTAGGTGTAACCTTAATCCTCTTTCACACATTACCGTTTGAAGGATCAAAATTTTATAATTTATTTTCGCTTAAAATTAGTATTGTTGTCATTTGATGCCAGAACTGAACAGAATTACATAAAATAAAATAAAAATAGAAAGAACTGAAATGTTGGTATCTCGATATTTCCAGGATGGCTTTTATATAGTTTATTAATTTTAAAGAACTCAAAGTCGGTATTCGGCGGTGTTGCTCACCCTTTTAGTACAATTAGAGACGCTAGCATTAGCTGTGTTTACCAAAAAAAAAATCTGCCTGGATATTTTCTACTTTTTCAACTTGTACTTGATGTACAATAACAAATAAAAGCTATATATACAAGGGCATAAAAACCTTATATCTGTCATGTTGTAATTTTTGAATTTATTGGTGGGTGGAAATACAAAAATTTTGTATTTACACCCATCCAGTAAATTCAAATTTTACAGCACGACATATTCCTATATATTTTTTGAAAATAAGGTCAGTTCCGGTGTGGTATTCATATACAAACAGTAAGGTTGAGTTAATTAGTTGCAATTGAAAAAATGCCAATTCTGGCTTTCTCAAGCAATTTTCACAAAATATATAGGGATTTAAGAATTTTAATGCCTTTGTTTATCTTTTTTTCTTTATTGTATATCAATCTAAGTAGTACAAAATGATTAAAAAGAATAGAAAAAAAATACAGCTAATGTCCTAATAAATTTAAAAAAGCACTATGACTGCTATTTTTTTGTTAATTTATACATTTTGTGATGAAAAGAAACAATAAAAATTTATGAAATTCAGACAAAGATCACCTTTTGATTTTGTGATATATTTTTATTTGTATTCTATGGATAATTACTATTCATATATTGTCGAAACTTTCACTGAAAATAATGAACATGTAATATTTTCATCTAAAAATGTCAACAAAATCTGGAAAAAATAAACATTCAAAATTTTAAAATTTGATGTTTGCTGGAAACATATAATAATCAGTTTTTATCTTGAAGATAATCAGAAAATTTTAGATTTAAATAATGTGATATCTTCAATAAGTAATTTAATTTATAAATACAGAATGTATTGCCAATTGAAAGACTTAGACCAAAACCAAGAAAATATTATTTTGCCTGTTAAAACATCTTTAAAAAACTATTCACATGTTTACAAAAGACTGAAATTTCATTGTCAATATATTTTTAAAAAAATAAGCAATGCATTATGATGTGTCAGATCTTTCAACTCCAGAGAGCCCCTGGCACCTCTGGGGAAGAATATATTGAGGGCCTCTGAGGAGGTATTGCCTAAAATCTTTGTTATCAATTTTAAAATAAATGTTAAAAAAAAAATCATATATGTGTTATTCATAATCATATGATAATAACAATTTTTGTGTGATATATTGGTATTAAAATCTAGTGTCATTGGCATGAGCTATTTTTCATTTATTTCTGAGTGACAATAATGTTATTAACTTCAGTTTGTTGCTGACTCACCTGAATTTTATTTTATCACCAACAATGTTATTTTTCACAAATTAAACATTAATATTATTTTTAAGATGACAATTTTTATGAATTAAATATTAATGCTATTTGATAATGTTAATTTTCGTTCACTCTATTATTGCATCAATAATTATGTTATTACTACCCAATATTATTTCTATATTGCCGCTGATTCAGTTATTTTCATTACAGAACAGACAATGCAGCTGAAATATGTTATTTTTTATTTTAGATTACATAAATGGAAATCTAATAACATTCAGATATTGACATAATTCACAATCAGGGGTAGGGTATATACAAAGTATATATATATATATATATATATATATATATATATATATATATGTGTGTGTGTGTGTGTGTGTGTGTGTGTGTGTGTGTGTGTGTGTGTGTGTGTGTGTGTAGGTGTGTGTGTATAGGTGTAGGTGTGTGTGTTTTCTTTGACATTGCAATTGTTTAAAAAAAATACAATATAATGATACAATCATTCAAAATTAGAATTCTAAATGTATTTACCAGATTGATCTGTAATAACAAATAAGTTTATATTTAACTAACAAATAGTATCCTGTTCCGTGTCTATTTCACGCCAGTGTCTATTTCACGCCAATCTAACTCGGCTCATTTGGCGGTTTTACTCGATATTTTAGGCGCGACTTTTCCGGTGAAGCTTTTTAATTCAATTGGATTTTATATTGTAGTAACAGATTTCCCTAAGCATATGTACACACCCAGCCAGTCACTTTGACCGCAGTTGGAGACGCTCTGATAATTTTCCAATAAAATCAGCGAGAATTCTCGCTCTATCAATACCAAATTATAACTAAATGAAACCGATCATGTAAGAAAAAATAGAATATTGTCCATATTACTGTAATCACATTACAATCACTCCGATTCTATAGCATGTGTGAATTGTACTACGTGGGTATTTGCGTCTGTACTCTAATTTTTGCTCGAGGTTTAACAAGATAATTATAATTTTAGCATCCAATATTTAATCCTTGATCAGATAGATCCTGAGCGGAAGAAGTCTTTTTTTTGTCTAGCTTTCAAGCAATAACAAAATTCGTGTCCATTAATATTTTATGTAGGAGACTGAGAGAGAGAGTACAGAAAATCGTCTTTACATTTTTTTATCTTACCATTGCCATATTTCTAAATATGGGCGAGGCATTAGGGAGAGCCGGTAAAAGGAGACAGAGGGATTAAACTTAATTGGGGCTCCTTTGAACCCTCTCAGGAATGCTAAATGCCCTCGGTTCCGCGAATCTCTGAGTATATCAAAGAAGATATATTTTTCTCGGCAATTAATTGCTCAGATAAAACAATGTCATGTTTTAAATTTTGGATTAGATGGGTACACTAAAGACACGTCGCCGTTAATGACACTGTAATTTTTTTTAACTTTTAAGTTTAAGATTTAAAAATGAGAACTGCATGACTTCTTTTTTCTTCAGTGAAAGTTGGCAAATGACAATATTGTTTATATGACAAAAATCTTCAACATATCTGTAATTTATTTTTTGTTCCTGTTCTTGTCTAGGGATTAAAACACACTGAGAAAAGAATGAGAATTTCATGATGTTTGAATCTTAATTTTGTCATTTTTATTATTATTATTATTACTGTCATCCGGTAATTTTAATATTGAAAATATGACGAAGAGTATAGATTTTGTTTTTGTAGTAATAACTTCCTGGTAATGAAATTCAATAAATACTTCTGGCTTGCAGACGCGTACAATAACCAGAATAATATATCGTTAGTGAAATGTTCTTTCAATTTGTTGTTCCTATTGTTCATTGGTTATTATATTTTTGTTTATTTATTTTATAAGGTTTTGTTGATGATATTGATTGTAGGGGATATCTTGTTTGTTCTCACGAGTTGTGTTTTAGTTAATTCTTTTCTATAAATTTATGTATTTATTTATTTAATTTTATTTTGGAGAAGTATTTTGGGGGGGATGTGCAAGTCGATGGCGTCTGTTTGGAAGTGTCTTTCAACAACATTTTACCTCATGTCACGGATTGGTCAAGTAATCCAGGAACTCTACCCCTACCGGAATTGTTATCTTTCACACGACCCTCACTTAATCTGCTATTTTCACGCGTGTATAGATCTACTGTCCGAAATCTAGCACCTCATTATCACAGGATATCATTTTCGAATCTGTGTCAGGCCAACGTGTCAATAGGCCTTTACGTTTTTATAGTAAACTTCTATACCTAAGGACAAGGCTATGGTGACCCATGTCAAAATATGATCGCATAGGAAGGTGATTTCTATACAGAAACATTCACGACTTATGCACACGGTTTTTTAAAAGATTTGTTTAATTTTCAATTTTCCTTGTTTTATTTCTGTTTTTTCCCTAAAGTTTGTTAACTCTTTTTTATTTTTGTTTGTTTTGTTTTGTTTTGCAAAATAACAGATAATTTAGTCATACATGCTTCAAGAATTAATCCAATATACATTCATCCATACAAAATACATAACGACATATTAAAAGAGGTTTGAGAAGAACTTGTGAATATCCGGAAAATGTGAAATAATCATACTGTCATTTCATTATCGCCAATAATTATACATCGGAATTTAGACCACCTAACTGACTGACTCAAAGTGGTCTATTAGTGAGGTGTTACAGTGGAACCTTGCTATTAAGACCACCTAACTGACTGACTCAAAGTGGTCTATAAGTGAGGTGGTCTCTGAAGTGAGGTTCTGTACTGTTTAAATATTAAGGAAGAGACTGGAAATTTATGGTCTTAATTGTGAGGTGGTCTCCTAAGCGAGGTGATCTTTAGGCGAGGTTCCAATATATATATATATATATATATATATATATATATATATATATATATATATATATATATATATATATATATATATATATATATATATTCATGCAGTGTTAGTGTGCCAATATGTATGGCTTAACTGGAAATACGATAAATGAGAGATGAGAGAAAAGAGAGAAGTATTTTTTGTACTTGACGGTAATTATATGCCCCAACTGCGCATTTTGTTTGGTTCCCGCGAGAGATGGGACACATTAAATATCAAACTTTCAATTTGTAGCTAAAACGCTCGCCATTTATTTTTAAGTTCGTCTATTGTTTCTGATATTTGAATCACAAATGGAAGAAACCTCGTGGGACAATTAAATTCCATTATCCCGAAGAACTCTTCCGTTTTGTTCTCTGTGAGACCGGTCCCATTCCTGTCCATGTCTAGATGAGACGAATCGCGACATATATGGATAATATGTTCATAAAAACGAAGACACCACAGTGGCTATAAAACATTAAAAGCGCTTTGAAACGGATACGATAAAATCTCGTATATTCAACTCGAAAGATTTTTATGTAGTTTCACATGGGAAAAATCAATGATACAAGTAATACACAACAGTTGATTAATATATATTCGCCGTCAGATATACATGAATGAACAGATTGCAGACGTTTCCTATTAGCTATTAGTGTTCATACGCCTGGCGGAGGTTCAATCGGTTAAGAGCATTCGCTGTGCAAGTTGGTTCGGTTCCGGGCGAGTTCGATTCCCTATGCCGAATCATAAGAACACATTAGACTTAATTAAAGAAGACTAAGTGTCAGGTTCTCACATTGTCACATTTTCAATTTAAAGGTTAGCTAATGACAAGAGGGGAGTGACCGGTCTTTCAAGTGCAACGCGAACCGAGGTCTTGTACCATACGTGGTACATTAAAGGACATTAAACGACAACCCCCCCCCAACCCCCCCCAAAAAAAACCCCGCAAAAAACCGCAAAAAACCCACATTTTCTCTACTAAACAATCTACTATTTTTACATATTTTGTCAAAATAAGGTCAGGTCCACAAAGTTAAATTAATCAAGTTAAAATGAATTATTGTCAAACCTGGGTTTCTCAAGCAGTTTTCACAAAATACATGTATATAGGAATTTAAGACTTTGTGCTTGTGTATATTTCTTTTTTTGTTATTGTATATCAACCTTAGTAGAAATGGCAATATTTACATAGCTAGGTTAAGGCATAAATGTAGTACATATACATTGAAAGAATATCTTTTCCATGTTAATTTATACATTTTAGTCAACAGTAAAGTTTGCCTTTGTGGTCATCCATGTGAAGATGTTTCCCATTTTCTGCTCAGTTGTCCCCGCTATGATATTCAAAGAACTTATTTGTTTGTTTCTTTAAATCAATACCAGCCCTCACTGTTTATAACCCAGGGGCCCGTTTACGAAAGGTCGTAAGTCCTAAATCCTAACTTTTAGTCCTAACTACCATGGCAACGCATCGCGGATTGTTTATTCCCATGACAATTAGGACTAAGACATAGGATTTAGGACTTACGACCTTTCGTAAAACGGACCCCTGAAATGATGCTTTTGGACTCTGATTAGTTAAAACGCCGTAGAACGTATTACTTGTTGAAAAATGCAGCGAACAGCGTATCTGAGGGTGATTTTAAATTCTACATACATGTATTTACAATCAACATTTTATAGTATTTTTATTTAATTTCCACTTGAAATACTTAAAACGTGTATCAATTATGATGTCATTATTATTCACTATTGAATGTAACAACGAGTACATGTATTATGGGGTACCTATAAAAACTTGCTTAACTATCATTATTAGTAATGTATCAAGGGTGTAGGACAAGAGGGGGCAGCGGGGACACGTGCCCCCCCCTTTTGAAACGGGGGGGGGGGGCACAAGTATGTTCAATGTATGGAGGATTCTAGGCCAAAATTCTTTTTTGTTGATCTAGCCTTCTTATGAGATGGATAATCAAAGTGCTTTATTAGTGGATTGCTATGCGTATTTTCGCGTCTGGATGCAGAAAAAAGGGGATTCCAAAATTAAAAAAAAAATATCTGAATGATGCGTAAAACCCTAACCTTAATGAAATATTGCCTCACAATTAATCCAACACTTTTTCTATAAAAAGTAAAAAAAATTCAAAGACAATTTTCCAAAACTTTTCGCACATCGCTCCGCTCGGCGACTTTATTTAAGATTTACACCACTCCAACTTGAAATTATCACTCTACTATTGATGAGGTATGCATTGAATAAACAGTTCTAATTTAAGTTTAAACTGTATTTTTTAAATTATAACCAAGTTTAATATTAATGTCACCAGCCTCAAACCTAACCCCTTTTAAAACCACCTTTTGATTTGCTTCCTACACCACTGAATAATGAACGCACCATTTTCACGCGCATGGCGTCTTGTCACCCCACCCCCCAAAGTTACGCCCCCCTCTTTGAAAATTCCTGCATCCGCCCCTGTAATCCTTTCTCATTATTTTTGAACGGTTGTGCCGCCCCCCCCCCACACTTTTTCTGGGTCCAGCTAATCATCATCATCATCTTCATCATCATCATCACATTTATTTTCATATTATCACCTACAAAATATGGACCAACATGTATCATACATGTTATATCAAAAGTTTGAATATTTATCTATTAAAAGTTATCTATAACTATCTAGATAAGTTTAAATAAATAAATATTTAAACTTTTGATATAACAATTGTGTGTTATCTTTTCATTTTACCTTCGTAGCATATGCTGTACGTCGTCCTGATTGGCTTACCCATACACTCTAAAAATCAAACACATGGTCACAAATTTTAGTTCGAGTTCGACCTGATTGACGATGCAGCGTACTCTGTAAGTGCTACATGCTGTAAGGGAGACCTCGGCTGCAATGAAGATCAACTTGATCATATTTCGGTTCCCAAGGGTATCTCCGCGGTCTTGTGTACTTTCGGAGTACGCAAGATTAAACTAATCCCCGACTAGAACAAAGATAAATCTTCGGTAATTGATAGCCCTTTTATATTCTAAATTAAGGAGCAGATCTACAAATGGTGCCAAAACACGATCTTATATACATGGTGAAAGTTTAGCGCTCAGCTGAACATCACAAATTATTAACAGTCAGAGTGGTTTTTATTTTCATTCTTCGGAAGACAAAAAAAAAAAAAAAAAAAAAAAAAAAAAAAAAAGGCTAACATTTTTTATCGATGTTTGTTTTTGGTTTATTTTTATGTAATTCTTTACAAACAAAGAGTCGTAAAATGTTGAGGAATTAAGTCAAAAGCAATTCCATTTATTATTCCTCTTAGCCCGGTACTACACTCGTCTCGCCTCGCTCTGCCTCCAATTTTAACACTTTAGTGTTTAAAAATTTACAAGTTAACGTTATCTGTGGATGGAACTTCTGTGTTTTCGTGCCGAAAGCCTTGATAATGTCACACAGTGCGGGATTTATGTACAAATCGTTGCTATCCCTGTTGCAGTTAATCGTCAGATTGTATTTCCTTTCATCAGCTGAACAACCTCGATGCCACATAATTCAGAAAGCGCATATACACTAAGTTTCTTATCAATCTTGAATGACAATTGGAATTCATTTTATTTGATTTTTTTAATGAATTTATTTTCATATTTAGTATCCGAAATTATTGTTTTACTCGGCGCTTGTTAAGTGTTCGTGTATTTTTTAGCCCTTTATTTGGCAATTTATTTGAAGAAATACGATTTAATAAAAAAGATAGAAAAAAAAATGCGAATTGAGACAGAAAAGAGGAGCAAAGAGCGTGTAGGTGAAAGGCCACCAAAAATATCGCCGAAAGTGACACCGTAAACTTAAGCCCTTTATTGTTGTTTTACCCATAATGGTCGCCTTGTACCGGGATAAACATATCCAAAATGTTATTTTGCTCGCCTGTAAAGTACGTATGTATTTTAACCAGGACCCCCCCCCCAATGATTTGAGAAATTACATTTTGAGCTTACGTCCTAGATTTGTGTTCCCCCTCTTATTTCCATATTTTATCCGGGAAACTGGAAATTCTTCATTAAGATAAGCGACCCCAAAAAATAAAATAAACTAAAAATTAAAATAAAACAAATCGCCTTCAACCAGGACAGCCCCCACCCTGATAGACAGAAGGAAATTCCGGTATTTACTCAGTATATTCAATTACAGATTTTCTTTCTAATTTAGGATATTTGGAGTTATGGGCACATTGAGCTGTATGTATATATATATATAACCACGGATTATCAAGGCTTTGGTGTTTTGGGTTTGGTGTGAGTGTTTCGGAGAGTGTAGATTGATAAGAAGATATCGATGAAACGGGGAGACGAAACCCCCCATACCTATTTAGGCATCCTAAAACATTACAAGAGGCCCGATAAGCCTTGACGGTCACCTGAGCAAAACATAATTAGCTCCTATACCGGCCATAAGAATTGACCTGAGAATAACTGTCCTATTGACTTCTTTACAGATCTTTGCTTGCCAAATATTTTTGCTTCATTCACTTTCCCTCAATCAATTATACTTTTCGAAACAAGGGCAAAAAATTTCCTGTCAAGTTTAGTTAAAATTAGTCCACTGGTTCTTGAGAAGAAGTCGAAATGTCTCAAATTTGACCAAAAAAACCTTATATTTTCTATTTATTTATGTTCGTGTGACCTTGACCTTTGATCTCACGACCTTGACATTTTGACAAAATTATCCTTATATAATTCCTGACAACTTTCTCATATAACTTTGTATACAAAAAGTCCATCAGTTTTCAGTTATTAAGCCATTTGCATACAACTGTACTCTACGTTATTCAAGCGCCCCCTAGGGGACCGTGTTAATCAACAGATTTGTCATATTTGTTTACAAATTCACAATTAGTAAAGGACACAAACTTGCATACCAAAATTTAACATCATCTGGGCCCAGGGCCATAAAACTATTCTCAGAAAATTTTTTTCTCAACTTCAAGATTTTTACTAAAATCTTGAGAATTTTCTCAACTTGGGTAAAGTTGTGGACTATAAAGAAATTCTTCGACAAATTTCTTTCCGAAGTGATAAAAGACTTAAGTACGGCATGTAGCCGTCTCAAGTAATTCTTAACAGCGAAAATGGCTACCCCCTATGAATAAACGCAAGTGTCGTGATTGTCATTGTCGCCATAGAGTATTTCGGGACATGTTTAATCCTTTGGCTTTCGAAAACAACGGGTTATTTGAGCCAAATAGGTTTAGGAGACCAACACTTCTTTCTCTGTTGGTTTGTTTTGACCATACGACGTTTGTTTACATTAACAATAGGGACGGTGTAAATTAAGTGCGGTCATGTGCCCCAGTGTATGTTCAGAGTCATTTATCTTATATAATGTACTTACACTAATATACTTGTATCTTAAATATCGTTTATTATATACATTATACATATATGTATAAATTACTGACATCGGTCATGTATTGGCATTGTACAAGACGTTTTTAATGTTTTTAAAAAAGTATATATCTATTCTCCTGTTTATGCCACAAAACGTGCTGCGTATTTGATTTTTAACGCGTTTTATACCTCTTGGTTGGTTATTAAATAATTAATTATAGATTATGGTAAGAATAATGTTCAAACATCGAAGTCAAGTGAGTCGGGACATAAATTAGGACATATGTCATGGACAAGATTTACACTGCCACTTGACAATCTTTCCTCAGTTGAGAAAATTCTAAAGTCGTTTTCACTTTTTACTCAGATGAGTAAATTCTTAACTTTTGAGAATGAAATTTGTCTCAAAATTTTCCTTGTTTATGGTCTCGGGCCCTGATCATTGGTTCACGAGAAGGTTATTTTTAAAGATATACCAAGTTTTGGTTCTTTTTGGCCCATATTGGTCCTATCCCCTTTTCATTCACAAATTATATGCGACTTCACATGAGGATGTTATATGCAAAGTTTGGTTAAAATTGGCCAACTGGATAATAGGATAAAACAGCACAAAACATGAAAAATCCACTTAAAAGGGGAAATAACTCCCATAAGGGTAGACTTGACAATTTCGACCCTTCTGACCTTTTTGTAGATCTTTGTGTGCTGAACATTTCTGATTTTTCAATTTCTCTCTTTCTATTATACTTTTCAAGATAATATGACAAAACTTCCAAAACATGAGAAATCCACTAAAAAGGGGAAATAACTCCCATAAGAGTCGACCTGATAATTTGGGCCCTGTTAATTTTTTGTAGATCTTTGCATGCTGAACATTTTTTACTTCTTTCACTTTCTCTCTACCTATCATAGAAGATAGTATAAAAAAAACCAGTCCAAAACATGAAAAATCCACTCAAAAGGGGAAATAACTCCCATAAGGGGCGGCCTGACAATATCGGCCCTATTGACATTTTTGTAGATCTTTGCGTACTGAACATTTGTGCTTCTTATCGTGTATCTATAATACTTTTTAAGCTAATGTAAAAAAATACCCAAAAACATGAAAAATCTACAAAAAGGGGAAATAACTCACATAAGGGTCGACCCGACAATTTTCACCAAAATAAAATATCGATAGATTTTTGCAAGCCGCTCATTTTAAGGTAATGGTTTTTTTTCTAGCTTTAATAATGTATTAAATGAAAAATATCTGCTGACTCATTCGTTCTATATTTAGCCGTGACAGCCATGTTTGGTCCTAACCCCTTTTCATCTGCAAACTTTATGCGGCTTTAGATGGTTATACTTCTTGTCAAATTTGGTTCAAATTGACCCAATAGTTCTGGTGAAGTAGTCAAAAATATATCTAGCCGACTGCCCGTCAAAAGTCTATACAAGAAAGATGACTTTTTCTTTGGCAATGCGCAGTCCTAGGGGGTGCGGTTAATTGTCATATCAATATCAAGGGAATGTATTGTTGATTTTCTCAAACCACGTGATTATTTTGTGGGAAATATCTACATACTTACGAACACTTCCTCAAATAATTGTTCGCATTCGCCTCAGTTCTCTCCACAGCACTTCTTTAACAAACACAGAAAAAAATACTTTTCAGATGATGATAATAATAGTATAATATACTGAATGACCTTTCGATGTAGCACGCGAGTTTAATAATTACGCCAGAACTCTATCGATTCATTGTTTTGATGTAGCGATTGGATTAATTACTGCGAATTTTATTCGACTTGTATTTCACGCGAGAATATCAGTTACTAATAGTAGAAAAATCTATTCGTCATTTACATGCGACACTATAAATTACTTGGTCGGTTCGATTAATTTCAAACTTGTTCATTTCGGTTGTTCATTTGTTTCGTCGTGTAAGGTGTAATTCAACATATGTGGTACTACACACGAGTCATAACCATTACCGTAGTAAAGTGGTGGGGTGGGGTGGATTTACAGGACTCGGTAGTTAGCCTACATTGTATATCTAGGACTTACTCAGTGCTAACACCGTTTATCCAAGAATATAAAAAATCTCAGATAGCAAAGTATAAAACAACTCCGGTAAAAATCTTGCTTTGTACTAATATTGTATGTCTAAAAACCTTACTCTATACTAACATCGTTTATCCAAGAACCTTGCTCTGTACTAACATTGTATATCTAAGAACCTCTGTCCCTACTAACATTGTATATCTAAGAACCTCTGTCCCTACTCACTTTGTATATCTAAGAACCTTTATCCCTACTAACTTTGTATATCTAAGAACCTTTCTCCCTACTAACTTTGTATATCTAAGAACCTTTCTCCCTACTAACTTTGTATATCTAAGAACCGTTCTCCCTATTAACTTTGTACATATAAGAACATTTATATGTACTATCATTGTAAATCTATGAATCTTGCTCTGTACAACATTGTATATCTAAGAACCCTCCTTTGTACTAACATCATATGCCCAAGAACCTTGCTGTGCTAACATTGTTGATCTAAGAACCTTGCATTGTCGAAAATCTACGGGGCGACGTTGGGACAGCCCTGTGGCCGTGTGAAATTTTACAGAGTTCTTGAAGTTGCCGTACGAAACGCATTGACTTTCCCCTGAAAAGTTGTGCATAACGGGGATTTAGCAAGTTTTGGGAGTTGTAGTTTGTTTTTCTTTTTTCATTTTTCTCCCGTCACAATACGTAACGCTTGTGATGAAATAATTATGATGCAATTGAAAGATTTTGTTGTGTTTTGAGCCAGTGGATTCACGTAATTTTTCACGTAAAAGTTGATGTTTATGTAGGTTAAATAATTACTCTAGTTTATAATCAGGTTTCGGTAGATTAATCCGTACCTTAATTTACTAGTATATAGATAAAAAAATATATATACAGAAAAAAACTATTGGGAAACGTTATACTCCAGATTCCCGTACATTCGCGTGGCAACACCGTACAAGTGGGAATGGGGTGTTAGGCTTGACGCCTTTTGGTTAGCATAGGTTGTTTCGCAGAAGGTCCCCCTCTTTCGCTAATTTTCATAAATATTTATTTTTTATTTCGTTTTCAAATATAAAGTGGTTCTATTAGTAAAAAAAACATCATTTATTGCATTGTTTTGAAAATTACATCCCGAATCAAGACGCACGGGGATGACATAGAGTTATACTGTTTAAGACGTTTTGTGAGTCCTTATATGATAATTATAATTTACATAAAATCCATGCAGAAAAATTTCGAATTGCTTTGGGTTTTTTAGTTATTTGCATTGTAAAATGAATAAAATTATATTCAACTTGTCAAATAATAACAAAAACACGTTTACTGCGGGAAAATAATTTTTGATCCTGCACGCGATAATTTGTGAAAATAAATAAATAAATAATGCGCGCTTAGGGGTTTGCCAAGGGTGGCCACTGAACCCATATTTAAAACTGTCACCCTCTCTGTGTCTTCCATTTGTACTCTGGAAAATAAAATAGATTAAAGAAAAATAAATTGTTAGAAACAACTTCAAACATACAAACAATCCATAGTGCAACCATAGATCTCTATGAAAATATTTTGATGGCACGTCCACATAAAAATTGTCACTCTATAAACAGGTAAAATGAAGTTTCTTCGATTGCAATGAGTGTTATGCTTTTTAAAGTGGTTATTATTGATGCGAGATCTATTTCAAATATGACATTCGCAGGCTTCCGTATGTAAATTAGCAAAGCTGTCAACGTGTACTTGTTTTCGAATTTTCGCGATAGTAAACCCGAACAGAGTTGTGCTCAAACGTGTTCCAATATGATTGATATTAAATTTATTGTACATCATTTTAAATGTTATTAAATCATAGGCCCATTCTAATTTTGTATTTCTAAATTAATTTTGTATGCTTGTACATCAGTTTCTTTCCATTAGTTTTTGAATGAAAATTTAACTTGGAGACTTTCATTTCACTGCAGTGGATAAATATAATGATAAATAATTAAGTAAGTAAATAAATGGATAAATAATAATTAAAATGAATAAATAAATCAAGATAAGTAATAAATGAGTATAATCACCAATAAATGAACAAGTAAACATTTTTTAAAGTATCATCACCACAAATAGAACTATACCTAAAATTCAGTTTTACACTTCACGACACTACATGTATATTTTTCATGTTGTCAAGCTCCAGCTGCGTTTCAACATATACAAATATGTCACAGTTTAACAGTGCTCGCTCTTTGATTTTTGCATATTGCATATTTCTATTTAAAGCGCCTGGATACTTTGCTTCATCCTATAGTATTTCGTAATTTAGTGGAGCAAGGCTAAATAGCCGTGTTTTACACACAAAGCGGGATAACCCGCATTACTTAACAAACTATCGGATTCTAACTGAACCATGTGGATTCCCCCTGTAAAAACTAATTAACTTTCATTGAGAGAGAGATAGAGAGAGCATAACATTAATTTTGTGAACACTAGTGCAGATAATTCGCAAATCATCTTTATGCATGTTGTAACTCATAACACACCCACCCACACGTACGCGCACACACTTTTTAATGCACCTTTAGAACCGAGTTACATCATATGGTCTGTTCACACGCAGTAATTGAACAATGGCAATGCAAGCTTATTAATCCCAAGGTGGCTTAAAAGTATATTCTATTATCTTAAATTTTTACGCTTTGTAAACTGGTAAAATATGGCACATTTTTTTTGTTTATTTCTGTTGGTCAGTCTTGTCTTTTTATGGTTCGGTTTTTCATGTCTTCTCGATTAAATACCTGGGCCTGAAATCACTAAATTTACTCAGTACTCAAGCTCAACTTTTATTTCATTATTTTGACTATATAATCATTTGTAAAACTTCCAAATTGAAGTGAATAGGAAACGTATTAATGTTTTACATCAGTCACATAAAATTTTTTTTCGTCACACTTATGATTTTCCTGTAAAAAATTAATAAATACGTTGAGTATGGTACTCAAAATTTGAGTACGTACTCAAACTAATTCTGAATATTTCGCAAGTTTTCTTGAAATGAGCAATAATCTTTATCATGATTTAAAATTGTATATCGTCAATATACAAACATGTCCAGTTACAGAATAAATTTAACGTGGTTTTACCTTAACATCATGAAAGTTAGTTGAGCTTGAGTACTGAGTAAATTTGGAGACTTCGGGCCCTGTTTAGATGTCTCACCAAAATAGTTTTTGTACTTCGGGATCGGCATACAAGATCAACATTAAACTGCATATGGCGGCTTAGTATTAGGAAGCGGGAAATTTAGAAAAGTTTAACAGCTTAGAAGGACTAGTAATTCTTCTACTAATACACAAATCATCTTGAAATATTCATTTGCCATCAAAAGAACACTTTAAAAAAATGTCTTAAGTTAATGAATATCTATAAATTTTGCTTTTCACCTACAAATAGCCTACTTCAGTACCGGTACTTGCACTTTTCATAAAAAGAAATCAAAAGTAACACCCCAAACTGCAGAAAGAAAAAGTACACATGTCATTGTGATTAATGGGTTTACTGGTACCATAGGCCATTCTCAGACGCTACCTGTTTTTGGACACTTTCTTGCTGCACGTGAATAAACAACTTCGGCAGACTTGATGAATATTTCGTCTGTATTTAAGAGGATGACCATTTGATTCTGAGGGGTGGGCCTTGCAAATTTTGTCTAATCACTAAGTCAGATTATTTATTTTCATACCGTCCCAGGACAGAATTTTTATTTTCAAGCAGACCAGAGACAGATTATTTATTTTCTTCACATATTTTTTTGTTGTTGCTACAATGTAATGTCATGTGGTCAGAAATGTAATATATTGTAGTGGCGGATCTAGAAATTTTCCGAAGGTGGAGTTGAGGGGACATTAGATTATTGTGAGACAAGATCTTGATAGGGAACCCTTAGGAAAGTAACATGCTATCTGATTTCAACTGGTATTTGAGGGGCCTCTGTGGCTGAGAGGTTAGAACATTGCACTTTGAAGTCTCTCACTTCTGGTCAATGCAGGTTTGAGTCCCACTGGAACCTTAGCTGATTTTTGTGAGAAAGTTTGCCACTTTACTTGCGGAAGGCCGGTGGTCTCTTCCCATGTACATTGTAACCAGGTTCCTTCAACAAAAAGTGGCCACCACCATATTGGCACGTCAGTTTACCACGTACTAGCCTACATGTACCCCATACTACCCTATAATGCCACATACAACTCAATATTACTGCATAATACTACCTACTAAGTCATTTTGATACAAACTCTCAAATTAATTACGATAAAAAGATTTTTAGCAATAAATCTGAGTCAGATAGGCACATTCAAGCCAAATAATTATGGTTTTACTAGTATTGGACTTTCAAAATTTTTAATGCTAAATAATTTGATAATTTGTGTCAGAATGTCAAAAGTAAGTAAGTAGTATAATGTGGTGTTATAGGGTAACATGTGGTGTTATAGGGTAGTATGTGGTGTTATAGGGTAGTATGTGGTGTTATAGGGTAGTATGTGGTATTATGGGGTAGTACGTGGTGTTATAGGGTAGTATGTGGGGTTATAGGGTAGTATCTGGTATTTTGGGGTAGTATGTGGTATTATGGGGTAGTATGTGGTGTTATAGGGTAGTATGTGGTATTATGGGGTAGTATGTGGTAGGCTACACATAGTATACAAAAACAAACAATTCCGAATTACAATTTCACTAGTATCTGACTCAGAATTATTGCTAAAAATCAACTTTTTATTGTAAATAATTTGATAAATTGTGTCTAAATGACTAAGTAAGTAGTAATATATAGTAGTATAGGGTAGTATGTGGTATTATGGGGTAATTTGAAGCGCCCCCATGATATAACTGAAAAATTGTTGTGTGTGCCATAAAACAGTCTATTCAAAATTCTGGTATTTGATCAGTGTCCAGACACACACAAATGGAGTGAGGCAGTCATTGCGTAAAAAGTTGAAGAATGAAATATGGCAAGCAAAGTGAGTCGAAAATTTTTAAACATTATTAAATTTTCACCACAACTTGGGCATTAGTTCAGGCCAGATTATTTATTTTCTTGCAGGAAAAGGACAGATTATTTATTTTCAAGGCCAGAATATTTATTTTCAAAATCTGCCAGCCCCCTCCCCCTTCAGAATCAAATGGTCATCCCCTAATTTAGTTTATTCCAGGCAGGAAGTAAGTGTCCAGAAATAGGTATTTCCTGCCTGGAATAAACTAAATTTTGCCAGATTTCATGAATATATTGTCTCTTTTTAAACAAGAAAATGGTGATTAATACATCCAGTTCAACTGCATAATTAATCTTTCTGACATGCTATCCAACATTTTTTTTCATAAGCTGGGGGGATGATATCCAGTGATATAGTTTGCCTTTAATTGCCTCAGAAAATTGGCTGTTCCCCCTAGAGAAAGTTTTCCAATTTGTCCAAAAAAGGATTAAAATTATCTTAAGTAAGTTGTACCATTTTCCCATTTGGTGATAGTCTCGGTTTTTTTTATTGTGAAAGCGCTTTTGAGATCTGGACTTATGAGACTCAACCATGTACTCGGTTTTAAATTTCAAATTAAAGTTTTAGTATAATTGAGTAATTATTCTAAATTTACCAATTTTAAAAAAAAACCAAAAAAAAAACCAATGGAACTTAAGCTGATTTTTTTGGAGAAAATTTGCCAGTTTACTCGTGGAAGGCTGTGATCACTTCCTGGATAACCAGGTTCTCTCCTCCACCATTAAAAACTGGGTGGTACCATATAACTGAAAAGTTGTGGAGTGTGGCATAATACACCAAGTTTCTAATTTTATTAAATGTAAAGACAAGAATATAGAAGGAAGGAATTTAAATCTACATTCATTTAGACTATACACGTGATTTTCTGTTGATATATTTCAGGTACATGTGTCCCACTCTACATCATTAATTTACAAGTTTCCTGACAAAAAGAAAGATTTTCCAGCCATTGTAAAAAAATAAACCAAAGCAAGATGGATTTTAGAGATAACATGTCACAAGTTTCCGACACCACATGTGGTAGCCCCTTTGGAGTAAGATCCCCGATGCTGTTTCAATCACTCAAAAAGTAAGTTATAGTAAAGTACGCATCTGATTTTGAGGTAAAGACAAACCTATGTTTGATTTTTATGTACACTAAAATTGGCAAGTAATTACGAGCATGAATATGCCAGTAATAGTATTCAGTAAATGGTCATTTGTGTTAAAATTTCTAAATTTAAACTCTGAAAATATCTCCATTGGTCAACGATGTTTGTAAAAATGAAATTTTCTGGCCAGGAAATCTCCCGGCTCATTATTTCTAAATCATTAAATGTTTCTGGAAATACAGAGGTCAGCTCTTTCATAGAATTTAAAAAAAAAAAATGTTTCCAGCGGTCAATGCAAGGCAACCATGTTTGTAAACATTTAATTTTTTTTACCAGGAAATCTCCCCGCTCATTATCTCTCAATCTTAAAATGTTTCATGAAAAAATAGATCAGCTGTTTTGCAGAATTTACAAAAAAAAAATCAGTTTTTATTTTTGGTATCGAATTGTTTTTATTCACTGAAAAATATAAAATATCATTCACTGCATTGTTTTAAAAATTATAGAATTTCAAAATTGTGTAAACTTACTATAATTACTTTTTTTTGCAGACTTTGTGGAGAGGTAGGATTGCCAGAGAAAGTGAAAGATGCAATGTAATTATGGTAGCCGCCTGGTATACTGGTACATTAACTTAAATATATATATCTATATAATATATAATGTAATATATATGGTAGCCTGTTTCTGTCATCTACTTTGGGACAATGCTTTAGTCAGATATATGCGATATAGTTTGCTTCTTTTATATATTTTTATTCTTATGTAATTATGGTAGCCTGTTTCTGTCACTACTTTCAACACTTAGTCAGATATATATGGGTACTTCCGGAAGTATATATTAAAGAAGGGATATACTTTATATATATTATATATAGTATATATATATATATATATATGTTTATATAAATCTTATATATATAAAGTACTTATACTTAGATATATATATATACTGTAGAATCGTATAATTTCATGGAGTTAAAATCTGTTTGTAAAGGAACCCTGTTACTATTACTAGGTACACTTTATGTAGTATTTCGACTTGGTTTAAATTTTGTTGATAAATGCAGGAATTTCCCCCCCTCTCATAGTTGTGGGGCTGAAAAAAAAAGGAAAACCCCATTCCCAATGCAAAAACAACGCATTTTTTTTACCATTTTACAGTCAAAATTTCCCAATTGTAAGTCAAATGACAACGACTTTGAAGAGACTCTTGTATTTTCACACAGTTTTGTGTATTTCTAGATTTCCCAATTTCAATAAAATGTTGCTAAATTTACCAATCTAAAAGGCCCAGGCCCCATTCACAAAAGAGTGTGGAAAATTCCTGAAATGAAAACAATGAAATAAACGAAATTAAAACCACAACGAAATTTTCTGATTCTACAATCATTTAAGGACAAAAATAGAAAAAATTAAGAAAAATGAAAATTTCCAGTTATAGGTGGTTGTAGTAGTTAGGTTTCACGGTACTTGGTTCTGGTTTTTCACCCTGATATTCCAGATTGGACTGTAAAAATTTAATTTCCATTTTGATTCCTTTTTCGTCCAAAATGATAAGATTTGTTTATACTGCTTAATTCATCTTTGCAGACAACACATATTCACCCACAATTCCAAAGGTTAGCTTTACTGGAAGCAAAAAGTTTGAGCATGGAAAACAAGGGGAGGTAAGCAGTGTTCATCAATTTAAAACGTAGGAAAGTGTTTGTCTTGTTTGTGCGTTTTAGAACAGTATGCACTATATGAAGTCAAGGCCTGAATCAAAATTTTGCTTGTTTGACAAATTTTGCCTGACGTAGAAAAATCTGCCAGACTGAAATAATTTTGTCCCTTCATAAAATAAAACTTCCATACTGATGTTGGACTCTGATATCAATCAAAAAAAAAAAAGAACGTCGTATAAATTCAATATAAACATATATCTTTGTATGTACATGTTGTGCATTTTAGACATTTTTATTAAGAACATTTTTAGAAATAAAATATTTTTCATATCTACCTACCCAAGGTTAAAAGATCTGGGTCAGACTTGTCCTCCAGGGGCTGTTTTTAAATTTAGGTCAAAGTATTGAAATATGAAATCAAAGAAAATAGCCAAAACGAGAAAAAAAATTTTCTGAGGACTTTGTAAAAGGATCCCCCCCCCCCCCCCCCCAAAAAAAATTGCATACATGTAATTTGCAGACCTACCACTAGAGCAAACCAATTTTTGGAACATGCACAAATTTTAGAACACTTTCAACGTCCTCACAAGCATCGTTTGACCAATTTTCTTCAAATTTGGCATGTAGCATCTAAAAGGTAACAGTAACAAATATTTCATAGTCTGCTTCCCAAGGTCACAGAACTTTAAAAAATATGCAATGTTTAAAAAATATATTTTTTTATTCTGGGATACATATGAGAAAGTACAAATATTGTGACCCCTGACCTGTTTTTGGTGAGATGACAAGTATTCAGGCCCATTTACTCTGTTTTTTTTTTTTATTCCCTTATGTTGTTTTTATATACTTTTTTTTTCAGATTTCCAGGAAAAGGAAACTGATGGAAAGTGATGACGATTGTTCCGACAGCCTTTCGTGTAAATCAGTGTCGATTCTACATCCCAAACGGGAAAATAAGGTATACAGAATTGTATAAATTTTAAAAATGGCTTTAATTTGGTACTAATCAGTAGACAAGTGTCCTTACAACTTCCACTCAATTTTGTTTTGATTCACGATTTTGTGGACTGGTGTATAATCCTACCCTGTTGTGGAATTGATACAAAACTTGAACTTTGACCTAGAAGGTACATTTTGTAGTGAAATTCAATTGGACATGATATACTGTGATGGTCTCCTCCTTATTTAGTGGTGAGTACATATCATGCTAAATATGGAGAGTTGACCCACAGACCTTGAAGGAATAAGATGTATCCATGTATCAGTGAGGCCTGGCATCTCCGTTTGATGGTTTCAAATAGTTAGATCATCCTGATTAGGTATACAGTAAAACCTACTTTAGTGACCATATGTGTATAAAGACCACCTGGTCACAAAGACTGGTTTTTTTTTTTGCAGTCCCAATAGTACCATTTGTGTACAAATCAACCTCTATATAAAGACCACCTCCCTATAAATACTGGTTTTGTTGTGTCCCTAAGGGGGTCTTTATAAACAAGTTTCACTGTAGCAGTGATCCAACCAGAGCGCGCCCTTGTGACATTGTCACTTCAAAATGATAAATGTCCCCATTAAATATAAGCCACTGGGACAGCTCGACACATTGTCGGCAGTTTCCGGAATTACATCAACCCTAAACTGGTTTCAGTTTTTATATTGTTTTGACTTTCTGAAATCAGTTATTGTCCCTTTTTAATTTAAAAAGTTTTTCATGTTCAAAGACACACAATGCCCAAGGTGTGCTGAATGTTTAACAACGTGGTTTGAAACATGGCAGCAGCATGTACGCTAGCAGCTGAAGGTACATTTTGTAGATCTACGGGACTAACAAAATGGCTGTCTATGAAAGTGACAGATAAAAACATCAAGAGGATGTAAAAAATAAAGAAACAACATGTAAATTTCGAGACAGTTGGAAAGCTCTTTATAACTGGCTTATATATGATGATCACAAAAATATTATGAAGTGCCAACTTTGTATCAATGTTAAGCAATCAAATGCGTTCACAGCTGGGAATACAAACTTTAGAACAAGCACTCTTGATAGACATGCAAAGTCAAATAGTCACAAAAAAGCTGTTATTTCGTTGTCTGAACAAGACAATCTGATTAAAGTGGTGAAAAAACGGTTAGGATCCCGAGAAAAGTCTGTCATTGTGAGAATGAAAAGTGCCTACTTTCTGATGCAAAACATGTATTAACTATAATGTTAATTAAAATTTCTACTTTGGTTATCAACATGTGTTTTTTTTTTTGTTTTTACAATTTTTGTTATGTCCCCATGGTTATGAAAAATGTCCCCATAAAAATATTAACAAAGGGACATAATGACCCTGGATCATTCAATCCTGGTTGGATCACTGCTGTAGATATAATAGTTATGTTGACATCAAGAAAATACACTTCTCAACAATACCAAAGACTAATTGAAAATTTATAGTAAGTGTTCCTACACCAAGTTGTCTCCAAATCATATCTTTTTTTTTCCCAATTTTTTACCCATAATTCGCAATCATCTACATAACATATTTTCATTATTTCTCATTATTTTTATGCTCATATTTTCAATCTTTTTTTTTTTTTTTTTGAAAGTTGAAATATGACAGCCTGACAATCAAATACAGTAAAACCTGCTATAGTGGTCACCTCTATATAAGGATTACCTGTTTATAAAGGCCAGTTTTTTAAAGCCCCTTCACGGCATACTTCAACTAAATTGAACCTGTGTATAAGGGTCACCTGCACATAAAGGTCGATATTTTCTGGTCCCTTGAGTGGCCCCTATATACAGGTTTCACTGTAGATAAAAAAGAGAGCAGATTATAAACTAAATGAAATTATGCCTATTATTATCAGGCATATGCAAACATTTCCCAATTTTGAGCCAAATTGCTGCAAAATTCCAAATTCCAGTGCCATGGGCCATGTTCCCAAGAAGGGAAGAAAAAGCCCTGGTGACTTAAATCAGACTGAGAGGTTTTGAGTCACATCAAATGTAACATGTTAAATTATCCTTACTGCAGTGATATCAGTCAATAGCACAGGTCAAAATTTGTGTCACTCCCTAAAGATATTTACATACCATATCCATAAAAGTGAAAAACCCTTGGTGAGGTGTAAAACAAAACCCGGAATCCCATATTACTGTTAACATAGCATGTAATTGCATATTGACTCAAGTCCAAGTCATAGGTCAAAATTTGTGGCACTTTACTTGTAGCTGGTGACGTTTCCATATGAATGAGAACATTTCCTGATGAGTCATAAAACAAAAGCGAAACAACAAACTTAGTCACTTGTTGATTTTGATATATAGGTCACTTCATTGTCTCAAGGGACCTAGTGAAGTCCTTTACTGCAAGTAAATTTTGGGTGATGTGTATCCTTTCAGATGTGCCTCATGCAAGGTGTGTAGCATGCCTAATCTTTGAAACATTTTCAACTCCTTCTCAAAACTCAGTTGGCCAATTCTCTTCAAATTTGGTCTGTGAGCTGTGTCTCTAGGGAAAATAAAACAAAACTATTAATTTCATGATCCCAATGTAAGGCCCCTTTGCACATCCCTGTCAAGGAATGCATGCTCATGAATTTGAATTTTTCTGTGATATACAGTATTTTAAATTTGTACAAAATTTTTTTGTTGTTGTTTAAGATCAAAGATTGGAAAGTATATTGTGTTTGGCTCAGCTGTTTCTTTCTTTGCAAAATTTTTGTCATATTAAAGAATATGATTTTATTTCTTCAAATTTTAACCAAATTTGGTATATAGCTTAAACTCAGTAAGGTCTGGGAAGAGATTGATTATGGACAAGATGCTGCATTATTTGCCAGAGTAATCGAACTTCAATTTAAAAAAAAAAATTTGCTTCCTCTTCCAGGAAATAGCACTTTTAAAATACATCTTGTTTTTTTTTGTTTTTGATGAAATGTGCATTTGAAACACAGAAAAGTGATAACTACATTGTATGTAAATCATTTCTTGACTTAATTTAAGAAAACTGAAGACAATGCTGAGGAAAATGCCCTGCCATCTACAGCAGAGCTATTTAACAACAGTATACCTAGTTATGATGATGCACATGCACAGAGTGAAGTAATGAAATCTAAAGAGGGATTCAACAAGGAGGTCACATCAAACAGCCTTTATAGTGTTCAGCATGATGTGTCGGCAGATAGTGAGGAAACACAACTAAATGATTCCTTGTATGGAAATCAAGGAAATTGTGAGAGATCTCAGCTGTCGATGTCTTTCAATGAAATTGAACATTTTCAGAAACGATGCATCTCACCAAAATTATCAGGTCAGGTGATGTCTTTGGAGGGTCAAGGTCAACAAGAAAATATGAAGCAACACAAATCTGGAGGTGGACAGAGCAGTTCCACATCAACAAGAAAATGTCCATCAGAATTAGGATGTGTCAGGGATGTCAATAGGGAGAGTTGTGCAGACGGTCATTCAGACATTGGTGTTGCTGTTGCAGGAGAGGGTCGATGTAACCATAGTCTGGTTGTTCCAGGAGAAGGTCAGTGTAACAGTAGTCTCAATACATCTGGACACCTGGATCTTACTCAGACCTCAACACAACTTCTTTTCAATGACACGCACAGCTCAAATGAGAGCAAAGGTATGTGAACAACTTATAAGGATACTCAAAATTATGTTATTTGCAGAATAAGATTTTGGGCAGTTTTTATGTACTTCAATCAGGGGTCAAGTCACAAGCTGCAGACGAAAGGACCTTAACTTTAGATTTATGTTATGAAGTTGCATCAATACAGTATGTGGTCTATAATACTCTTTCGTTTGTTTTATAGGTATTTTATGCCACACTCAATAATTTTTCAGTAATATGGTTATGGCCAGTTTATAATGGTGGAGGAGAGAACCTGGTTACAGTGTTTTTGGGAAGAGACCACCGGACATCCACAAGTAAACTGGCAAACTTTACCACAAAATCAGCTTAGGTTCCAACGGGACTTCATGGATTAAAGCACAATACTCTATGCACTATTGTAATAGCTATTATGAAATATTTCATATATAAATATACAGGGTTTTCCCTTGGGTGTTACTGTAGTGAGTCCCAGGGACCCACAAGAACAAAATTCCTGAGTCCTTCGTTAAATTTATGAGTCCCCAAGTCAATGACATTCAAGAAAATACATGAAAACAAGGGTGCAAACTATCAGTTTCGGGTTGAAAAAAAATGACTTAGTTTTTTGTGCATTCTTAGGGACTCGCTAATATTCATCTGAAAAGATTTTATGCATCAGAGATGCAGAAATCATGCATAAGGGAAAATCCTTTATGGTGATTGCATAGATGGCGCAGTGGTTGGGACATTGTGCATGAGGGCCAAGAGATTGGTGCCGTAGGTCGAGAGTTCGAACCCCAACCGGGGCATGGTGAGTTTATAGGTGCCTTGTTATTTCTGTATTTGTGCTGTTTGTATGATTTATTTTCACAGAATAGTATCATTTCTGATCCAAGGTCCATAGTTAATGTTCAATGTTGTAGTGATATTTGTGCTTTATATATATATTATAAAATATCGGATTGAAGGATAAGGTTCAAGTTCACAGATTACAAGGGATTTTAATCTGAATATGACAGCTCTCATTTTTGCAGATTTTCTCATTTCAGATAAAACAAGAAAACCAGACAGAGCATCAGCACAGAATGTCAACATGGAAAGCTCATCAGTGGATTTGTGTGAACTACAGCAAATGATGACTAGGGAGGTCGTAAAATCTGTTGACTTTATATGCCTCAGACATTGATGGTCTGGGAGAATATCGTTTTTGGTCCAACTGTTCATCAGTTTATATGTCTGTTTGTTTGCAACAAATAGCTTTAGTTTGATTCCTTAACTCATCAACCCCTGAAAAACAATGGACTCTTCTGTAAATCAATGACTTAGACCAGTCCAAATGTGTCTTTAGGGGTGAACGAGTTAACTTTTGACCAAACTTGATATGTTGTTTTATATCACCAAGATCTAGATAGAGTTTAATTATGACCAATTTTTTGACAATATTTGTCATGGGAATTAAACTCATTCACCCTTAAAGACGCATTTGGACTGGACTGAGTCATTGATTTACAGAAGAGTCCATTGTTTTTCGGAGGTTGATGATTTAATATCTAGAAATGGTTCACTGCTTGGAGACATCTATATGTTTCCTGAACACATTTTCTTGTAAATAGCAGTTATATATTTTTCAACAGCATGCTATGCAGTTATTTTTTCAGCTATCACAATTATTTAGGCTATTTTTTGGTCCATCTATTTTTTTGTGTCCAAATTTCCATTAACCCATAAACCCATGAAAAGCAATAGACTCCTCTGTAAATCAATGACTTGGACCAGTCCAAATATGTCTCTAGGGGTAAATGGGTTGAATGACTTTTTTCCTCAAATTTTAACCAAATTTGGTATAATGTTATTTATATTTACATAACTTTATAGGATTGGTTCAATTATGGCTAAAATTCTGCAGCGTTTTTCCAGAATTATGGGACTTTTAAAATCTTAATGATCGGCGTAGCTCTCAAAAGTATGGTGTTTTCCAAACACATCTCGTTCCACGTGCAGATCTTTAATTTCGTCAATATATATTTATTTCAGTGCGATGTAGAAAAACAAGAGAGTATCTTCAGTAAAATTCAGTCCATACAAATCTCCCTTGAGACAGAAGTGAATTGTGAAAATCTAGAAAAGGAAGGTAAACGTGTAGTCGATTGTTGTCGTTGTCGTTTTATTTCAGTAGCCTGAGCCCAAGTTTCATGGTGATCTATACAACCTCACTGTTTGCTGTTACAGGGCTCAACATTAACTTTAAAAAGAACTAGACAAGTCGGACCAGTACCAGAAAATTTTACTAGACCTGACCTCAACATCACTAGACCTGACCTTGGTTACATCATATCTATAGATATCTCTCTTCCAGAGTTTCATATCATACTTAATTAGGGTACGCTACATCTAAAGATTTTAATGAAAACACTATATTTTAATTTTTAATAAGTGGTAAAATATAGCTCACATATTAATTTCATAAATTGCCCAACGAACAGGCAGAAGACTTGTGCATATCTATGTCTCATTTTTTAGCTATTGCTGCACCATTAAATGCTATTTACTGCTTTAACTGATTTTTTAAACAATATAAAAAAACAAATAAGAACAGAAAGAAATTAATGAATTATTTCATGATTGAAATAATTTCCATATAATCTCTAGAGTACTCAAGCCTACTAACTCTAATAAGTAGGACTGGAATACAAGTATATTTTGTTACAGTATAAAACATACATGTCATTTCTGAGTGGTGCAAGTAAATTATCCTCAATTTGTACACTGTATTCATGCTGATTGTTCCAGATTTATAATTTTATCAAGAACAAAATAAAACCTGAATAGACAGTTAGCTTGAATGCTTTGACAATTTATTTATAGAAGTCAAGAAACAAGTATGTATGTAAGTTTGAAATTTTCTTTTAGGCCTAATTATTGTAAAATAAATTCTGATTTCTGTTCTGCCCTTTGCTTTCCTTGATACACCCTCATCTCTAGCTACATGTATGTCTCCACTACTACATGTATAAAGAAGCCGTCGTCAGTCACTCAGTGTAATCAGATATCGATAGTTATCGTAAGTTGTTCTGCTTTATTAGAGATATCGTGGCTAAATTCAAACAAAACTATAAAAAAAGAAACGTACCATTCTATATGCCCAGTTAAATTAAAATATGCCTAAGCCTGGCTAGTGAAGCTGCACGCACTTATGATTTTATGACCGAAGCTTTCGGTTTCACTTTCAATCTTCAAAATTTTTACGGGTCCATAGAATTACCGAAAAGACGCCAATTACCGGAATGACGGGACATGTAACTGGATTGAAGCTCCTTTTCATTTTTTTGTGGAATAATTTACTTTTAAATGTTAATAATATAGTTTTTACATTAAATTAAAAGATATTTTGTCGGTATTGTCCGCGTATTTACCGATCTAGCTTTTCATATTTAAGCCATATCATTGAACCCGACGTAACTACTCGTACAGTTTGTATCAAAATACCTTGAACACTGTTTCCCTTCTCACATTGAAATAGATTATTCTTCTTAGTTGTATATAAATAATCTAAAAATGACGAAAACATAATCTGATGTGTCATTCCAGTGGCTTTAAGCGTCATCCTGGTAATGTTACCATTTTTCCGTTTATTTTATATACCAATCTCTCACCAGAGGGCGTATTACAATATATGGCGACAAAATTTCGAACTGAAAGTAAGTCTATATGGCACGTAATATCAGCGACATATCTATTTATCACAATCACGGTAATGTAAATGAATGTCCCACTATCGGTAAATAAGTTACAAAAGGAAGAAAAATGGTTTTTCACAACAATTTTTTTTAATAATAGATCTTCAATCTATTTGAAGTGATATTTTTAACCCGACCAGTCGGGCTACTTTGACACAAATTAACTAGACCGGACCAATCTTTTACTAGTCAGGGTCGGTCGGACGTGCCTTAGTGTTGAGCCCTGTGTTACAGTTTTTGTCAAAATGGTGTTTTTATATGCAATGCACACAACCATTTTTTTCATTCATATGGTGGTGATATACAGTTTTTACAAAGTATTGGGAAGAGACCACAGGCCTAAGCTTCTGCCAATAAATTGGCAAACTTTCACAAAAATCAGCTTAGGTTCCAGTGGGGTTTTAACCTGCATTGACTAGAGATGGAAGAGACTTTGTGGTTTAAAGTGTGATTTTCTTACCAACTGGGTGCGAGCCGGCCTGGCTAAGTTGGTAGTGCGCTCAACTCTTGATCATGAGGTCATGAGTTCGAGTCCAGCCGGCGGCAGGTTGGTTTCCTGTCCTTCGGATGAGACAGTAAAAACCGAGGTCCCGTGTCACAGTAGGTGTCGGCATGTTAAAGAACCCTCACTGCTCAATGGCCGTAAGTGCAAGCATAGGCCAAAATTTGAAGCCCTTCACCGGCATTTGGTAATGACACCATATGAGTGAAAGATTCTTGAGTGGAACGTTAAACAATAATACAACAAACAAACAAACCAACTGGGTGCAGAGGACCAGTGATATAGTTATAGTAAAAAATATATTGTGAAATGAATGACCCTTGGGTCAGGGGTTTTGTTGATGGTGGGAAGGGGGGGCTTTGGTGAACATTGGGTTCTTTTGGCCTTATGAACTGTACAATACAATATCTTTTGATTTCAGCTTGCAGATTATCCCCATTTACATTTTAATCTTGTCACTAGCTACGCCAAATAAAAAAAGGTATCTAGTTCTCAGACAACCCTTTGCCTCTGAAATTTTAGCCTATGGCTTGTTTTTATTCAGAAAGAAAAAATAATTTTCCTCCTTATGACACAAATGAGATTAGCATACTGGTAATTAGATCATTAAATTAGTTGAGAATACAGTTTTTGTGAGTTCTGAAGGTCAGTGGTCTCTTTCCAAGTTCACTGTAATCAGGTTCTTTCCTCCACCATTAAAAACTATGACTGAAAAATTGTTGAGTTGGGGTAAAACAAAAATCAAGAAGTCGGTTCTAATGTTGATCAAAGGACAAAAAAGTAGTTCCTTGAAGTCTCTGATTCAAAGGAATTTCTTTTATAAATGACATTGTGTAGGATAATAATGCTTAAAAATGAAAACACAACTAAGTATATGAGATTGGAAATAAAAACTTTTTAAAAAATCATTTGTTTGTGACCCCTGGTTCTTATGGACTCGTGGGTGTTGGTTTTCATCAGTATTGTCAACACTGGATGACAAATAGAATTATATGTACGTGAACGAACAGCAATATATAGAATAAAATATTGTTGATAGGAGATATCAAGAAAACGACTTAATTTTTTTTGGACATGGCCTGATTTTGTTAAATTTGTGTTTTATATTTCAGGGTTTCAGAGACTCAAAAACACACTGAAGACTTTGCAGACACGCCTGAAACATTTGAATGATATCCAACAGGATGAAAAATCACGATTACTGAATGATATCAAAGACAAAAATACTACAAAAAATGACAAAAAAATTATTAAAGGTAAATTGGAAAATTTGCGAAATCGACAGAAAAGGCTGCTTGATCTATTTCGCAAACAATCATCAATAGATTCTGCTTTAAAAGATGCTCTAAAAAATGATTTGAAAATGCCCATGACAGGAACACAGAGATCCGATCTCGAGGTCAGCCATCCTGCAAATTCACCAAAAAACGAAGAGCCCGGCCCTCAAATAAAAAATGCGATGAATGCATCTCAGGTCAGGCTAGGCATTGAGCAAAGTCTCAATAAAACTGGGTCATCTCTTAAACAGACATCCAATGCCAAGATCTGTGAAATAGATCACAGTTTGGTCAATCAACTTGGTGATGGAAACCTGAAAGGTGATAGAAGTTTGCTTCAATCCCAAAGTAACTCAATGTCTGACACTTCTGTATCAATCTCTATGCAGTCTTTGACTTCAAAGAAAAATGACAGACTTCTTACCTTGGTGCAAGATGACATGGATCTGGCATTAACTGGGTCCTCTAAGAGTAACTCTGAAAAGAGGCAATTGAATGTACCTGGATCTACAAGGGTAAAGTCATTCAACAAAGTGGAGTTACGGGGATCTGCCACAAGTGGCATAAAAAAGTCACAATTACATGGCTCCGAAAATGTGATGGGGATAAGTGGTTCCACTGGATTTATGAAAAACAAGATACAAACTGGATCTGATAAGAGCAGTACATCTTTCAAGGTTGGATTACCTTTATATGAAAAGAGTAGCACATCTTCCAATCTGGAATTACCTGGATTTACAGAAGGTGGGCGTGGCACATCTTCTAGTGTCGAATTACCTGTATCTACTACAGTCGGTGCAAAAGCTGTAAACTTACCTGGATTGACTAGTGTAAGTAAAAACAGGGTAGATTTATCTGGATCTTGTGAAGTGACAAGGAAGAAGTTGGACATATATGAGTTCACTGGAGAGATTGAAAATACTTCAGTGTCACCTGGATCTGTTAGAGGGACAGCGGAAAGCATAAAATTGTCCGGATCAGCTACAGAGGGAACAGACATCATTATGTCCTCTGGATCTACTGGAAAAGGAGATAGTGATGAGCTGTTCCACGGATCTTCCGAGATGCTTGAATTATCCGGAACTGTCCGAGAAAATGCAGACAGGGTAGGATTATCTGGATCAGCCAAGTGTAGTACAAAAATGCCACTGTCATTTGGATCGTCAAAAACCAAATCTAACAATGAGGGGTTACTTATATGTGGATCAATAGGAGAGAATATAAACAGGACAAGGCTTCCTGGATTTGCTCCAGCCGAGATGAATAACATATTGCTGACAGACTCGGAACAGGGGTAAGGCAAAAAAGGAAAAACGATTTGTTTGATGTTACCTTCATGATTCACCTACATAAAGCCCCGACCCCAAATATTTTTATTTTGTGTTAATTTTTTTTTCTTATCAAAAAATATGAAATTTTTATATAAAAATTAAAAAATATATATATTTTAAATGGGACTAATTCATGTACCACGTGGTACCCGATAGTGTTTGTGCTGGACTATTGTTTCTATTAGTGATGGAATGATGCTAGAAGACGATATCCCACACTAACGTCATTTCAGCTGGAAGATTACGTTACATCACCATTTGAGTTACTAGAACTGCACAAACATTTTCACGTGGTACCAACTGACCTACTTCTAGAACTATCGGTCAGGGCACACAAACGAATTATTTTTTTTGTGTTGGCCTATTGTGTTTGACTGGACTTATAAATGTACTCTTTCATGTATTCATGGATTTTCATAAATTTTTGTGATATTTTTTCTATCATGAAAACTGCTAAAAAAATGTCATTCATTGAACTGTAATTATGCTCACCTTGTCAAACAATCACAAAAAAAATATACAATTTTCATTTCCTCCCAAAACTTCAGGTATATGAGAAACGATTAACATTTGTGAGACATTGGTAAGAGATACAGGTTCAGTTGAGCCTCTAGATAAATATTACACAATGCAACTGAATGGTAGACTGGTTAATTAATTTTTCCACAGAACAAGAGATGAAGACTTACAAAAGCACGCAGGAACAGTGGATCAAAATGTGTTCAAGTCTCCGACCATCGCGGGAAGGACGGAAGTTGACATTCACAACATATCACCAAGCACTGCTTGCTCAGCAGACGTATTCCCAGTAAAGTCGAAGGAGTTGGACAGACGGATACAATTAAAACGACAGAGCAGTCAACAGCATGGACAAGTTCTAACACAATCTCTTGATGTTGAAAAATATGTTGCAACAAATGTCTGTACTTATGGGAATAAAACACCTGTAATAGGTACTGGTATTGATTTGGATCAGGTAAGTTTTTTTCCTAATTTTGTCACGATAATTACGATTTGAGAATTCCAAATCTTGAAAGAGCATGATAGAATGTGGAAATCATAGAGCATAACAGAACATTGATATGCCATGCACCATCATGGATCTTGGTGAACTTGGAAACAGTCGATTCCTTCAAGTTTCACTATGATCCCACTATATGATCCCAGCCTTCTTTTTTGTACCTCAATAGTGGCCCAAGTGCGGCAATGTTGCTCAAATTGTGGTCATAAATTGTAGATCTTAACAGAACTTGATGAATGTGAGAAATCTAAAGAGAAGCCGACAGAATGGTGAAAGCATATTGTGACAATCTTAAGAAAACCTAAAGGGGTTGAGAAAAAATTGTGACAGATCTTGATCAGAATTGTGTTAGCTTTAATTGTAACAAAAGTTTACAGATTTCTAACAAAGCGTAACAAGAGCTTAGGGAAGAATAGAAAAGAAAAATGAAAAGAATTCATGGAGCTACACATTTTTTTGAGATCTTTTGTTAACCCAGCAATATATATCAGTTAAATTGAAAGTAAATCAAAATAGAAAATCATGCCTACTTGAACTGACCCAAATCTATAATCTTTGGTCTGGTTTATCAATCAGATATTTTTTGATTGATGCTCTCTGATTTGTCATCCCTCAAAAATCTATATTCTGAATTATTGAGCTCACCTACAGGCTCGGTGCAAGGGTAAACAATAATGAAAATTTCCACTTGTCCTGCAGGACGTATTTAAATCAACTTGTCCAAATGCAAAATTGACTTGTCCAAAAATCAAGTGTAACATTCAAAGATATTATTTTGTGTTTAAAGAATTAATTTTTTTTATCTTCAGTAATTTCACTTGTCCTTTTGGACAAGTGAGAAATAACATATACAGTCAAACCTGTTTTAAGAGACTGTCCAAGGGAAGAGGCAAAAATGGTCGCATATGACAGGTGGTCTGTTAATTCAGGTGATTTGAATAGGAAAACACACTTTGGGAGTCCTACATTTAGGTCACATAAGGCAGTTAGTCTTTTAAATCAGTGAGTCGCTAAGGCAGATTAGACTGTTCTTGTCCCAATGCAAAATTGATTATCCCAGACACCTTAATTTTGAACCAGGGGTCAACATTAATGAAAATTTCCACTCTTCCGAAAATTAAATGTGACATTGAAAGATATTATTTTGTGTTAAACAAGATTAATTTTTATTGAATTAATTTTTATCTTAAATAATTTCACTTGTCTTTTCGGACATGTGAGAAGTAAAATCTACGTGTCCGAATGCAAAGCGGACTTGTCCCGGACAACCGGACAAACCTTAGTGTTGAATCCTACTTTTCTTACATTGGTATGTCCTGATAGTTACATTGCACCTACATTATATCTATATCAGGCAAAGAGTGCAAGTCGGGACAAATGGGGTGGATTGAAGTATCCGTCTCTGAAAGTCATGATGGAAGCTGATGTTTTACATCCTGCAGATGACATTCTGTCCGTCATTACTGAGGTAAGAAGAAGGTAAAATACCAAATTAATTCAAATCCTCTTTCATTGTGCAATTTTAAAAATGGCAAAACTAAACATTGCAAAAATTCAAGAATACAGCATTTGTATAATGTTAAAAATTGACAATAATTGCTATCTCTACCTTACTCTTTATTTCGTTATTGAAAACTGCTTTATAATTCTCCATGATTTTCCAGACAAAAACATTCAAAGCTTCCTTGACAAAATCGGGTAAGATCAGAACAATAGGAGGGGAAGTACTTAGGACACCAGTAAAATGGCTGTCAGCTGTCTTGGGTGAAGATTTGGTTAAAAAGAGCCAAGCATACAGAGAAGTATGAAAACAATATCTTTATAACTAAAGGTTTATGTTGGTTCTGAATGTGGCCCAGAGTGTTGCAGATTAATAAAAAGAAAGACTTTTAAGAAAGTTTAGCTCAATCATATATAAACACTTCTCCTTGTATAATATAAACTGAGTAAAGCATTTTTGTGAAATTGTGTTCTCTCTATGCATTTGTGATAGGTCACTCTCACATGAGATCTTCCAAAAATAAATTGTAAATCCATATTGATTATGTCCTCTTCATCATTATATAGATAAACTGTGACCTATTAATTTGACCGTTCAACAAGGTTTTTAGGTCAAAACATGTATATACACTGAATATTAATGTAGTAATATTTCTTTATTATTATTATTTTTATTGTCTTTTTTGAAAAAAAAAATGTTGACTATCCTTGCTCTTAGATTTTAGCTCCTTTAGTATATTTGAACAGATTTAAATGCTTGTACTGTAAGTGTATATTCTATTTCTTTTTTCTTTTCTTAAACCAACAAAAGTATATATCCCTTGTGTTGTAGATACATATATACTGTAGATTCAGAAACTTTTGTGGGGTTAAAATTTTGTTGTTTTAAAAATGAAACAAATCTATTGACACTGAATTTCGATGAAATAAAAACAAACCCTTTATTATTAGTAGGTATAATTTATGTAAAATTTTGTCGTGCTTTAAATTTCATTGATAAATGAAATTAAAACCACAATGAAATTTTCTGATTCGACATCATGTTCTTTGAATAGTGATGAGTAAGATCTTGTGAAAAAAGTACCTGTTAACAGTTTTGATAAATCTTTAGAACAGGTATTCATTAAAAATATTATCTTCCCAAGTCATGATTTTTTGATCCACTTCGTTCCTCATATACCTTGACAGATTTGACCTGTATGTTGTGACTTTGTAATTGTGTAATTTTTAGATCTTTTTAGTGTGTAGTGGACTCTAATCAGTATTTTGAGGACTGACATTGAAAAGTGGGTTTTTTTTTTTTACTTAAGGTCTTGATAGCTTCAAGGGTAATTTTTTTCCAAAATTTTGATTTTCCTTCTTTTTATTACAGTAAAACCTACTACCTGTGTATAAAGACCACCTGGTCACAAAGACCTTTTTTTTTGCTGTCACCAATAGTACCATTTGTGTACAAATCAACCTCTGTATAAAGACCACCTCCCTATAAAGACTGGTTTTCTTGTGCCCCTAAGGAGGTCATTATATACAAGTTTCACTGTACTTATATTGACATACAATAACAAAAAAGAAAAGGGATTTACACAGGCATAAAAGTTCTTAAACCCTTATATATTTTGTGAAAATTGTGAAAATTGCTCGAGAAACCCAGGTTTGGCACTTTTTTACTTGCAATTGATTAACCTTACTTTTTACGAATGGACCTGACCTAAAGTTCACAAAATAAATAGGAATACAAGACTTCTTTATGCATGTGTGTAGCTCTTATTTGTTATTGTATATCAAGTAAAAGAGAAAAAATCAAAATGATTTATTTGGTAAACACAGTTAATGCCCCTTTAAATATACCCGTAGTAAATGCCTGAAAAACACGATGAAATGTCCTGGAAAAGTGCTTGAAAAATCATTTTGGCTGTATGAACTAAGACTTACATTTTCCAGGTTTTGTATGACGGCGTTCCACTACAGGATTATATTGACAGTTGCGCCGAGAGCAGCGTGAGGTCAAAAGAAGCTGACAGCATTCCTGGTGAGGATTATGCAAATCATCCTTTCGTCATTTGGGAAGCTCTGTATTGTTTTGAAAATTTTAACCCAGGCTAAAGCAATATAAGCTGTCACAATGATGATTTTTTTACATGACATGTAAACGAGAAAATGATTAAATTTGTGATTAAATACATGATCTTCTTTTCGAACTTATTCATAGAAAAAAGATTGATTAAAATTTGTCTTCCAGTACCATAAAAAATCCGGCTGTACTTCCGTCTTCTTATGCCAAATCAAATGCGCTTTGTAATTGGGTCGGGAGGAAAATAGACATGAAAAGTACATATTTCACAAATGATTTCCAATAAAAATTACATAAAATATATATTTAACATAAGCCGAGTCTAAGGGCTAAGAGTGTGGGGCCGAGATTGCTGATCGAGCGTGTTTAATGGGCCAAGATCTCCCTGACCCAATTATGAGGCTCATTTGATTTGGCGAAAGTTTATCTGAAAGGTCATAAAATAAAATAGTGAACTTGAACATTTTCCACAAATGTCTTCAAAACAAAGATCTCTTTCAATGTTTAATGAGGCTAAAATAATTCTACCATATAAATGCTGCATAGGTGTAATTTGTTCATTCCATAATAACCCAGGCAGCCTTTCTAGATGAGTTAATTTTTTAAACGACATTTACGCTGTTACATATTGCTTTATTTTTTGCAGACGATGGGGTAAAAAACAATGAAGAAGTTACTTCTCATTTGGAAGGCAAACACACCAGGTGAGATGCTTAATAAACAAAGGATACTGTTGGCCCTAGGCCGACTTGCTTTTCAAGAATATCAGTTAAACTGATGGATGCTCCCCAGGGCCTTCCCAATATTTAAGGATATGTGCTTGATGACCTTAACCTTTCAGAAAGAAAGGTTGGAAAGCCCCTGTCCAAAGGAACATTTGTGTGAAAATTCTGATTAACGGTTTAATAGACTGACAGACAGACATGACAGTAACTATATGCTCCCCCGCAATTTTTTTGGTCGGCATAAAAATTGAGATTTATCAAGTCTGAGAATTTGTCTCAGCTTCAGCAGATCCTGAAATCCGATTGGCTGCTCATGCAAAGTTAGGAATATTCTCAAACTTGAGATTATTCACAAGTTTTGAGCAAGTGGGCCCTGGCGTTGACTCAGATGGAAGTTTACTCCTTTTATGAGTAAAACATATGGGCTCATTTCCAGACTGGAAGTGGGCATTCCTTCACCACCAAACCTTGGTAAGTCTAGAGTGACAGCATGTATAGGGACTTCCATGTCAATTTAACTTAAGTCGGTTGGATAGTCTAAATTTGTAGTCTTTCACATGTAGCTTTAGACCTCCGTATAATTGATCCATGTAGCCAACCTGCAGATATGACTTGTACTAAAAGTCTTAATACAGAGGAAACTGTCTTGAGAGACCATCCCATCTGCCACTGAAATGTGGTCTCTCAAGAGGTTTTATTGGAAGGATTATTTAACGTAAGTGGTTTCTCAAATGTGGTCTCCTAAGGCAGGTGGTTTTTCATGAGAGTGGTCTCTCAAGGCAGGTTCTACGGTATATAACAGAATAATCAGTTCATCCATGTTGAAGCACCAATATTTATAGAGTAGCATCACTGGGTTTCTGAAAGCTTTCTTATAAATGTGTACTTATGTAAATGACTTTCATTATTGACCAGTGTTGCCCACAACCACATTTCCATTCACCTCCATAAAGGCCAACATTGCTTCAAACTAATCCGTCATCTATTACTCAAGTTATAATCTGGGAATTACCACTAGTTTTCGTTCATATCTGTCAGCTGTAACTCAAGGCCATACAAAAAAAATGCCTAGGTTCTCAGGCCACTTTTTAAAAATATGGATGAGGGAGGGAGGCTTTTTTTTTTTTTTTTTTCAGAAGAAGAAAGTTGTCTTTCTTTTTTTCGAAAAATTTCATCAAATCCACTGCTTCAGCTGTCTAGATATATCTTATCAATCATGATCTGCTTACCCTTCCAGGGCACAAATGTGTATTATCAAGATGAAGAACTCTTGAAGAAATTAAAGAAATCTCGCTCGATGTCTAGTCAATGTTAAGTAAACAGCCTCAATAGAAACGTAACTTTTTTATGTTCGTCAAGCGCACAGACGACTCCGTTAAGTTATTCCTAAACACAAAATCAATATCGGACCGGATATGAAAAAATTCCGGATTTTGACGAAAATAAAAATCGTCGACGCGGGAGTGTTTTTAGGGATGCGGCGGGGCCTGAGAACCTAGTATATATTTTTTTTTGGCCCAAGTTATCATCTGGAAATCAAAATATGACTACAGTAAAACCTGCTATAGCGGCCACCTCTATATAAGGATCACCTGTTTGTAAGGGCCAGTTTTTTCAAGTCCCTTGACTGCATACTTCAACTAAATTGAACCTGTGTATAAGGGTCACCTGCACATAAGGGCCAATATTTACTAGTCCCTTGGGTGGCCCCTATATACAGGTTTTACTGTATGTCTATTTTGAGCATCAGTGACCTTCATAGTTGATCGACTGACCCCGAACACACTCACACCCTAGATTACCTCATTAGCTAGATTCTACCATAAAATTTTGGAAATTTTTGCCAGTGAAAATTACAAAATTTTCCGAAAGAGGAAACAAAGTACCTAATAATGTTGCCATGGGTGATCTCTGCATAATAATGGACCAAATCTTTTTTCATTGATTTTCCAGGCATCCATTAGAACAATCAGTGACCACAAACCTAGCCGACATCCTGTGTAACTGTAAGTTACGATTATTATCCGAGGACGAAATATTGGACACTCGAAACTTTTCAGAATATTACTGGTGCAATCACTTTCAAAATGTGAAAATGAAATACTTCATGTGGGAGAAAGTAGATGACTGGGATTAAAACTAAGAGTATGCGGCATTTAAAACCAATTTTTATATTTTCAAAAAGTCATTCATACCGGTCATTTTTAATTTTCATAATTTCATTCATTCATGGGGATTTACATGGCCTATCAATTTCGAGAGTCCCTAAGACTGCAAATAAAATTTTTGAGAGTCCACACAGAAAAAATGGGAGTCCATGAGATCAAACTTATGTTGCATTTAATAAACATGTAGAAATTGAAAAAGGATTACATATACACACAACAGGAGTTCCCATACATCTAGATATATACCTATATATATAGTTATTATATAAGTGACTACTTCAACTTTGCCCCCCCCCCCTCCCCAAAATCTTTTGGATAAGAAATACATGTACAACAAATTCATTTACAGCTGTGAAACTGAAATTAATATATCAAAAAATTGTGCGTCCCTGTGGATGCAGGGGTGATGATTTTGAGAGCCCAAACATCATTTTTGGGAGTAATATACTCAAGACCCTGAGTTGTGTAAATCCCTGCATTCATATTAACTTGTTCATTCCAAGCGCTATCACCATCCATTTAGGCGCCTCAGTTTGGTTGTCAATTTTGTTTTACCTAATAATGTACTATATATCATGCATGTAGAAAAAATAAAATTATCCCTTAAATCACACCTCCTATGTTGGCTCTGTTTGCGAGTAATACAAGTATGAAAGTAATAAACAGCTTTAAGTGGGGACCCTACTGAAATTTTCACTCGCATTACTAGCAAACAAAGCAACAAACAGATGTTTAATCAATAGTTCTCACAACAAACAATTAACAATTAATTAAGTACAAAAAGTCAATTATTTGGTGTATTTATCTTTACTGATTTAATTTTTTAGTTTGCATAAATACATAAAAATATATCAATGATAACAACAACATTGATTTAAAAAAAATAAAAAATCTTCTAAGTTGACACTGTTAACATCCATCATAGTGCATGCAACTTGTCCTCACTCTAGAATGTGGACAGAGAAATTTCAACCTTGCAAAATTTCAGATCCATCTCTCCAATTTGGAAGAAAGACATTATCCCCTGTCGAATTAATAAGGGTTTAAAGTGGCCTGATTAATACAGCTCCAGTTGTTCTGAGGCAGAATTTTAGTAGTTCTCTCAACAAATGGTGCTACTGTGTGTACAAATTAGCCTCACACCAGAATACTAAAAAGGTTTCCTATTTTGTTATGCAGCAAATCAGACAGACTGTACTAATACTTCCACGCAAGATTTGTTTCCACATATTGTACGTTGAAGTCTCGCACGTCCGATATGATTTAGATCAGAAAAGTAAGTTTTTCTGCACATTCCACGTTTTGGTTTAAAATGGCTCTTTGTTTGGACCATTAATACTTGACACCACTTAATTTGTGATTTGAGTTTGTGGCACTTCACACTGCATCATAGGGGACCACCAAGTCCATATTGTAATTTGAAGCATGTGGTTCATCATATGTTGAAAGACAAATCTCTGGAACACCTTCTGTTAGTTGATTTGTCTGAAAGTTGTAGACCTGAATTTCCCCTCTGTATCTGAAGACAGAAGAAAACAAGTCAAGAACTAGGCCATACTAGAAAATATGTCTATCATTTATAGTAACAGGAGCCATGTTGGGTTTTCTGTGAGCATGAAAATCATATACTTAGATCTAGACATATAGTTGATAATCCATGCCGAGTTTCAGCTTGTCAAGTAATAGCCAGAAATTTGAGTTGAAGTGAAAACAAAATTTTGAATGACTACCTTTATTTAGTGAACTAACAGAATCTTATATGGGTGTGTGGAGTTGATAAGGAAACCTCCACCACAGAGGTAAGAATCTGGTTGTATAACCTGGGGATTTCAGATTCAGAGGGTTGAGATTTCCATGTCCCACCCAACACACTCATGATTGTTTATGCAGATAAAATCTGCTGCAAATTGTTATGCACAGCATTCTCATTACATAGAAGCCCTGCATCATAAAAATACATTTTGACGTCATACCGTGTGTAGCTTGTCTACACCCTAGGGTATGAAGAGAGAAATTCCGACCTGGCAAAGCAGTAGATACATCAATTCAAGGTGAGAGAATAACAGCATATTACATGAGTGTGATGAATGGACAGGGAAATTTCAACCTGAGTGGTCAGTCTTCTTGTCCAATCCAACAATTTCCCCTAATGGATATCCTGACTCTTTCGATACATATCACAAGGGTTGAGATTTCCTTGTCTACTCAACACACCCATGTTGATATTATTTTTCTCCTAAAATTCAGAGGACAGCTTAAATGAAATCGGTCACAATTTGTTAACACTTCTAAAAATTTCAGTCAAAGGTGTTCAAATACAAGTGTTTCCATGATTGATATAGTGTGTGTGAGCTCTTATTTTTCTAAGAACAGACAGTTATCTTTTCATGAGTAATCCCTTTCTTTCATGGCCATGTGTGAAAGAAAAACAAACCGAAAACAACAATACCAAAAATCTTCAATCTTGGAGGCAATAATTAATAATATTAAAATTGTTGCAAATCCCAGCAAATTGAAAAATGTAAAACAAAATCAAACCTTCGGTGAGTGATATTTTCAAATTCATCAACAATGGGAAATTTTGATGTTGGAACATTTCCGGCTATTAGTAAATTCTCCGTAAATTTGCAGTGTCTTATGGGATGCCTGGAAATGAGAACAAAAATGTAGAATTTCATTAATGTGAATAAATATTAAAAGAACAATGTTAAGAAAAATGAAAAGAACATTATAAATAAATGCTAAAATTACATTGGAACCATAGTTAAAGACCACCTTGCTTAGAAGACAACAATTTCAATTAAGACTGACAATACTCAGTTTCTTGACAATCTTTTAAATAAATATTTCAAAAGCACAGACTCTCACGTAATAGAACATCTTTCTAATCAGACCACTTTGTGTAAGTCATTTAAATAGTCTTAATAGCCAAGTTTCATTGTAACGTAATTTTTTTAATATCTAAAAAATACACCATCTCGTTAAATCACTTGTCACAATGTATTCATGTGATGCTAAGAGACATTTTTATGCCCCAAAAATAGAAAATTAGGGAGAGAAAAGGGCCAATTGTTTTACCCATTTGTTTATGCAATTGTGATATTCAGTCAAATCACTCCAGTTTCTCTCAACAAAATCTGGTACGATGCTTTATATCAATGATACGATGTGTTTGATTATGGCCAACATTTGCCGGAGTTATGGGACTTTAACTCACCAACCCCTGAGAAACAATGAACTTAACAATAAAGCAGTGATTTAGGCCAGTCCAAATGTGCCTTTAGGGGTGAATGAGTTTATATATATATATATACATGTATATATAAATTGGCTGTTGAGGGCATAATGTTTCTCAAACATCTAAGTTGATAACCATTAACTATTGCTCCACCTCCCTCCAAAAACATTAGTTTAGGACAGAAATAAAGTGCAAAAGGTTGATACAAACTGCAAACGTGGGTTTGAACAACTTGATCACTCACCCAAGGTTGCAGTGCTAGCCCCTAATGATTATTTGCTGTTCACGTATTTCAAATCCAGTTTTAGTGGAACCTGATTTTCTGATTGTGAGAAACTTGCAGTCAAAGTCAACTTAAGTTTTATTGATATAAAGTTTAAAACCAATGTCGATTGAAATTTGAGGGGTGAAATTCAAGTTATTTAATGGAATGTTGAAAGGAAAAAAAAACTTCATCACAATTCTTTATCTTTATCTGTTAGAATTAATAGTAATTAATCAAAACCATACCTGCTATGCATGTCCCAAAGTTTCGATGCCATTCTTCTGTCCCACAAACACACAAAGCCATCCTCACCACCGGACACCACTTTCCAGTCATCCATTTGGATAGTTGCCACGGCAGCAAGATGACCAGAAAATGTTGACACTGGCTGACTTAGTCTGAGGTCATATACACGAACTCTAAAAACAAACAGCAATAAAAAAAAATTGTGATATAGATATACATTTAGAGTTGTATTTAAAGTATAAGTCTTACACTTAAGTTTCTTTGTGAATAAATTTAAGTGCTGGTTCTCAGACTGTTGGTTACCTCGAATATTTTGGACCAATGGGTTGTTTTTATTGTTGTATGGTAAAAAGAAATAACCACCTCCTGATATTTTGAAAAGAAACAAATTTCGTTATTATGATATAATGAACATGACTAATTTCTACTGGTAGACAGGACATCAAATAACAAAAGTATATTAGCGGCTGTGACCATACTTTTCTATTGTCAGTTCTAATGTTGACCAAAGGCCAAAAAAGCAGTTCACTGGAGTCTTTGACTTAGTCTTGTGTTGGGCACAATTGAACAAATAATGTGTGCATACATTCCACATGTTTATGAGGAGCTGTGTAGGATAAAATATAATAATGTAGGAAAATCTTAGTTTAATATTTATTTTATTTGAACCACAAACATATTATTAAACAATACAGAGTAAATTGGGATTTGAAAACAAGCATAGTGCTTATACTAATTCATCTCCCAGAAAATCTTGAATCCCTACCCTACGATACATGCAACATAGTGTTTTTTTTTTTATTTTTATTTTTTTTATTTAGATTTTTCACGGTTGGGTCGTGCCAAAAACTGCTCGTCATACCGCTTGTGACATTTGTAGATTGTAGATTTGTCTTAACTGACCTTGTATACGAGTTATGTTTTTGTGAGTTTCTTAACTGGAGTTACATGAGAATTTATTAGTATTGCTTGATGTTTTTTAAACTGCAACATCATTTCCACATCAAGTTCACCTTTGGATATGTAAACAATTGAGTAAGAAATATACTAAGTCGGAAGTGAGAGATTTAATCCTTTAACTCATCAACGATGGACTCTTCTGTAAATCAAAGGTTAAGACCAGTCAATATTTGTCTTTTGGGGTGAATGAGTTTATTGGCGAAATTGTACCATGTTTTACATTTAAGATTTACGTTTACTGTAGACGGCAATACATTTATTTTTTCAGTAAAACCTGCTTTAGCGACCACCTGTGTATAAATACCACCTGGTCACAAAGACCATGTTTTGCTGTCCCAAATAGTACCATTTATATAAAGACCACCTCCCTATAAAGACTGGTTTTCTTGTGTCCCTAAGGGGGTTTTAATATACAAGTTTCACTCTATTTTGATTAGCATTTAATGCTACACTTTACAATTTTTCAGTTACATGGTTGCGGTCAGATTTTTATGATAGAGGAGAGAACCTGGTTACGGAGATCCCGACGAGAATAGAAAAAAGCCTGCCAAAAATCACTTTGACAAACAGAAATGCACATAGAACTTAATACAGTGCCATAACTCCATAACGGTCAAAGTCAAAATTGTAAGAATCCAGAAGTGCCTAGTCTTCACAGAAACAAACATTGTGTGAAAATTGCAAATGGGTTAATTTTGTGAAAGCAAACTTTGACTTATTGTCAAAGGTGTCAATTTTTTTTTTATCAAATTGTAATGAATAAAGTCCCATAACTCTTTAATGGCAAAAGTCAAAATTGTTAGAATCCAAAGGTACTTAGCCGCAATGGAACCAGGGCCCGAAGTCACCAAATTTACTAAATACTCAAGCTCAACTTATATTTTATTATTTTGACTACATAGTCCCTCATAAAACTTCAAATTGCAATGAATAGAAAACATATTATAATTTTACATTAGTCGCATATAAATGTTTGCGTCACACTTATGATGTTCCTGTAAAAAATGATTAAATACGTTGAGTACAGTCCTAAAAATTTGAGTACGTACTCAAACTATTTTTTTAATATTTTGGAAGTTTTCTTCAAATGAGCAATAATTTTTCACAATTATTCACAATTGCATGCCATCAAGATACCAACATGTCCAATTACAGAATAAATTTTGCTTGTTTTTGCCTTAAAATCATTAAAAGTTAGTTGAGATGAGTACTGAGTAAATTTGGTGACTTTGGGACCAGACATTATGTAAAAATTCCATAAGGATTAGTAAAAACATTCGATTTATTGTAGGTAGCTGAAGCAGGACCTGATGAAATGCCGATAATGTAAAACCAATGGAAATTGTTATGCGTCGCATAAATCACCATTTAGACAGCGTCCAATTCAAATATTAGATCAATATGGCCCCTCCCACTTTCTGAGAAGTGGGCAGTTTAACAGGATTGCAAAATGTTTTATCAAATGCAGGCTACACATGTATGTCTACAAGACACAAATTATTCCCCCTCTTATCATGCATGTACATTTTACAGTTAAACTTCAAAATTAGTTTAACAGCGCATTGTAAATGTGATTGAGTAAGATATTAAACCAAACAGTGTAACTCAAGTACTGTAAGGTGTTACTTGGACAAAACAGGTACAACTCGAAAGTTCCAGATATTGTAGTACTTAGAGAATTATGAAAGTCAAAATCCTTATGATATCCACATCTAGATGTTACATATGCGAACATTCTGTTATAGGAATAAATTTGTAATTCAAATACCGTACGAGTTAAACAGACAGACCTATGGGGTGGGCGGCAAGGAAGTATCCTTTCTTGAAGGTATACAAAAGTATCGCCCTGAATCAAGAACAAAATAAAATCATAGCATAGCCAACAATCATGTAGATGTATCCTTTACAAAAAACACTAAGTAAAGGTAATGCATACAGGCAGATACAATTTATTAGCGTAATCAATTTTCAACATAGCACACATTTATTATACACACCCATATAGGAAACCCCAACCCCCCCCCCCCCCGGCCAAAACACAACAATCATTACAAAATACCCATACACACATATACATGGTACGAAAATAATTCTAGAAAATGCAAACTACATAACACTAAGGATTGCGATTACAAACAATTCTTCAATTAATTCATGATATTTCAATCAATTTTTCATCAACAAAACCATACGAAGATATTTCAATCATTTTTTTTCATCAACAAAAATTCTTGGAACATAATATTTCACGACGACACATACAACAAAACCCACCATCAAATACAGTTTCAAAGAAAATTCCACATAACCCAAGTATACACGCACACGCTCGATACCAAAATGTAAATAAACGACTACTGGAACATGTAACGTATTGTGCATATATTATACTTGTATTAACTTATTAAAAAATGAAAAACGTAATAAACACACTGCTAAAGCCTAAAAATAATTATAAAATGCCTTATTCTGTGCATGTTTCAAGATTAGTCACTAACGAGACTCGTCCATTTGCAAAACTCGGCAATGAGAATACAGCATTTCCAAATAAAAAGCCCAACAAGAATTACAAATAGGAAATATGTTATATATTATCATATATTATATGTAACACCAGCGCATATGCTTTATTTAGGCGCGTGACCTTTATTTCCGGATCAGGGATGGTATTTTAAATGTGTAGATCTGTATTTGAGTTAAAATCACAATATATTTGCTTTTTAAAAATGAAATGCTTATCATCAGACACGATACTCGCTTTGCTAAACACATCCCCAGCATTTCAAACTCTCTTAAAAGAATCCGAGAGTATCTCTTGAGAAAATATGATGTCACTAACCAGGTCTTGGCCTGATGTTTGAACATTATCATTTTCTGTTGTTTGCGTCTTATTGGCCTTCCATTTCAATTCTGGAAATGGATGGTGCAGTCCTTCATTTATGGTGTTTATAACAACCGTCTGGTATGAACTGTCTTTTTTCAATTCAGGAAAACGGGTACAGAACGTACTCTTTATTACCATTCATCCGGTGTCGTCAAGGGCACGTTTGTTTTCCACCATTGTAGCTTACAGTTCTGGATAATCTCCACAAGTTTTTGTTGTTGTTGTTTTTTTTTTTTGGCAAAATTACCATGACCTTTTTCTTCTTTTTTATAAACCTCAATGTGTTCGTATCTACCTAGAATTCTTGAGGAATCCCTCACTGACGTCTCCCTCGGGCACCCCTTCATTATAGGTTGGGAAATCAAAAACCTCCCTCTCTACCCTATCATTTGTGGATGCCGTCTATCCGCCTATCAATTATCCTACAATAAAATGCTTTGTCCCTGCTCCAGTTGCAGTAACTTGGACGCCATTGACTCTAAACTTTACCATAATCTTATCTGTTGCGTCGGAAAGTTTGTTAATCAAGCGATAACTAATCTGGTCACTTCTTTTGTTACTTAGATTGATCTGTGATCATGAACTTTCTTGTCACTTGGCTGGTGTGGACGGTATCTCCAGTTGTTTTAGGGATAGTGAAAGTAGTACCGGGATGAGTACCTCGTTTGATAACATGGCACTCTGTTTTATCTGACATTGCTCTGAAAGAAAAAAATCCCAAATTATTAATAATTTTCATCATCATCATCATCATCACTAATATCAATTTTGTTTTGAAGTCATTCGTACCACAGCAAACACAACGAGAATTTGAGCCTGACACTTAAGGCTAAGTTGACTATATTTTTTTTAACTATATTTTGATATTTTACATAACTTGCGGAGTCGTTGAATTTTTTGGAAAATTTTATGTGCGCATATGCAGGAAGAGCATGATGGTCCAACTTAATCATATTAACCATGACAAGAAACTAATGAAAAAATGGTGAGGACACATCCGAAAAAAAGCATGTTCATCGGTTTATAAGGAAATAAAATACAGATCATCCTTGTTCAGATTCAATACGCCGAAGATAAACCACAAGTCAAAACTAGAGATTGTACAGTTATACTGGGAAAGAATAAAGGTCGTCTCAATTTAGAGACTATTAGCGGAGAAAGGAGTTTAACTTTAATTTCTAGTGACATTAAAGCTATCAGAGGTACACTTAAGCAGGACCCATTAAAGTCAAGTCAGGACAAAATCTTTTTGAGAGATCGTGGCACTGCTGAACTTTGCCATTCGACAGTACGGAGAAGCAATACATGCTGCAGGGTTTACTAGTGCGACACCTAGGTATGACTTTTGTAATAATTTGATTTATATAAACGATCTATTGGATAACATAATATATTTGGATGAGACATCTGTCCAAACTTCCATGAACAAAGCCAAAAGCTACTGAAAAAAGGATCTGCGCTACCAACGGTCGGGAAACCCAAACACCCTTTGAAGATTAATATGCATGCTGGGATTAGTGGAGGAGCAACCCCTCCGTTAATTTATAAGGCATCATGAAAGCAGATTTTTTTCAGTAGAGAAATCCTAGAGAGTACACTTTCACTATTTATCGACCAGAATTATGCTGACGAACATAGATTTCAGCAGGGACATTTGGCAACCAGGTAAAAAATGTTTTTTTTGTTGTAATTACTAAATGTAGTACATGTATAATTTTGTATCAGTCAAACTTGTCTATAAAGGCCAATCAAAGAAACAAGAAGAAATAATCGTTATAGGCAGGTGGCCTTCATAAAGAGGTTTATTAATTATAAAAAAGTTACAACTATCATTTTGTTTCTAAAATCCTTTTCATTGGAGTATAAAGATGTTAATCAAAACAAACCATGCATGTTTAAAGAAAATATATAATAAATTATTGAATTCATTTTTTACATTACACAATGACTTACTAAGTTTTCATTTTGTTTCAGAATCGACGGACCGTAAACCCATTGAGATGAGATTGAGATGTAAATACAGAATACCAAAGATTTTGTTCAGATTAAACACGCTTAATATACATGTAAACCACAAGACAAAATTTGAGATTGTACGCTTTAATACAGGGAAAGAGTTAAGTTATCTCATTTCAAAGATGTTTAGCAGAGAAACGAGTTGAACTTCCTTGGAATACTATGAAATGTTGCATCACGGTGTTTATAAAGGAGACTTTGAAGATAAGATAATTCAAGTTGATAGTGGTGAAGCATCAATGAAATTCAAAAAACTAACAATGCTGGTAACATTCAAGCCACTGAAGATTCATTTAAGTAGGACCCAATACAACCAAGTCGGAACATAATCTTTTGATAGATCGTGGTGCTGAAGTTTGTCATACGACGGTACGTAGAGCAATTAATGCCACAGGGTTTACTAATGTACCACCTAGGTATGGCCATCTCGTCAGGAACGTTAACAAAGTTAAACGCATTGACTTCTGAAACAATTTGATCGATACAACGATCAAATGCATAACATAATATTTTCGGATGGGACATCTGTCCAAATTTTAACAGAGAAAGTCAAAAGCTATGGAAAAAAAAAGAATCTGCACCACCAATGCCCCGGAAACTGAAACACTTTGAAGATTCATGGTTGTGCTGGGATTAGTCGCTGGGGAACAATACCTCAATGAAGGCATCATGAAGGCAGATTTTTTTCACTAGAAAAATCCTAGTGAATACACTTTCACCATCGACCAGAATTCTGCTGACAGACGTAGATTTCAGCAAGACAACAACCAGGCACACCGATCAAAAATGGCAAAGGAATTCATGCCACCGAATAGTGTAAATAAGTGCTAGAAAGTCTGGCAATCACGTAAATATTTATGCTGATTTAGTTATAATTATTAGATGTAGTAATATAACACATCTCAGATACCAAAGTATAAATCTTTAGGATGTCCAGGATATAGATACAAATCTGGTAAAAATGGACAAATACAGACCTCTGGAAACCAAGAGGTGGGATCAGGTGCTATGGAGGAGTAAGCATCCCCTGTCGACCAGTCACACCCTCCGTGAGTCCACACTCAAGTCCAAATGAAATACATGAGGAACGAACCTCGTCACAAAATGTATCATTTTGTACCGATCCTTTTTAATTGGAGGATAAAGGTATTCACCAAAACATGTATGTTTAAAGAAAATATATTTAAATAATAAAGTCAAGAGGGTGGAACAGGACCACCCCAAGGACCCTATCATACACCAAGAAATGTGTCTACCAATAACAAACAAGAATATCTGAACACAGCAAATTTTTGCAAGAAACTAAGTCTAAAAAGTATGTCAAAATTTGAATTTATTCCAACACAGTTTCAGATTTCACTCCACTAATTGATACTTTACGCCAAAGAGTCCTTTATAACAAATAACAGCCTAACATATTCAATGATTTATAGTACTTTCCAACACTTGCCCCAAAACTTTAACTTTTGATTTTCATGAATAAAAGTTTAAGTCACAAAACATGTCAAAATTTGAATTTATTCCAAAAATGTTTCAGATTTCACTCTGTTAATTGATACTTTACCCCCAAAGAGTCCCTCATACCAAATAATAGCCTCCTACTACACATATTGAATGATTTATAGTACTTTCCAACACATGCCCCAAAACTTTAACTATAGCCTGGCAACGACCGATGACGGGTGACTCCATCAGCCCCCCAATTCTTCGAATAAGCGAGCTAAAAAGGAAACATGATGTGTTTGTGAAACACAAATGCCCCTGGTTCCAACAAATTTCTATGCTGGCAAATAAATATTGCAATGTCCTACCTTTTGACCCCATCCCATCCCCAGGGGCATGTGATGTCAGTTAAGTGTGAGCAACCCTTAGATAAACTTACAGTCTAAGTTTGGTTACTGTATCACAATTCAAACTTGAAATATTGCACTTTATATGGACAGAATTACAAGCAGGATGGAATTACGGACAGACAGACGGATGATCCGCACACAAGATGCCCCGGCAGACCTTTCAGTCCAAGGGCATAAAAATATAGTGATTGGGGAGAACTTTCAGCAAATATTGCTAGAGATGTCATGGATCATAGAAACACTGCAGCTGCACACCACATTTCTGCAAAACTTGACACACAACTGAATGAAGGTACAGTATATGGTATAAAATCAGCTTACCAGGAAGTAAAAAAGCTGGAAGAAAAATTACAGCTTTCCACAGATATAATCAAGTATGTTAAAACTGTTGAGATGACGCCCGTTTAAGTTAGGTAATATGGACTCTGAAGTATGTGAGTATTAAGAAAATCTTCAGAAAATCTTGGAAGTGTAGTGAAAGTCGGTTGGATTTGACATATTGTAATCGTCTCTGTGTTTACATTTCATTCTAAATACAGAGTTGCCCCAAAGACCTTGAAGGAATGGGACGTGTCCATCTACCGATGAGGCCTGGCATCTCCCTTAGACTGTTTTGAATATTTAGACCATCCTGCTTTGATATATTAATTATTGACATCGAAAAACTACACTTCACAACAGAATCATTAATTCTAGAATTGTACTATCTGCCACTTAAGGCATCATAACAGCTACGGATAAAAGACGGCTATCTGAACACAGTAGCCTGATTTTTTGGACAAGCAATTGGTGAAGTCAATTCTCAGATGATTAGGTACATGTATGGTGAAAAGAAAAGGGATGTAAGGGTATTTAAAAAAATTAAAGGGGAGTTTCTTGATATAATTTGAACAGCAGTGAACACTTGTAATATACCAGACTCTAATTATTAATTGGGATCAAACTGGTTCAAACTTTTTTTCCAGGGGACCGTGGATTTCAAGGAATCATGGCAAGTTGTGGTATTGCATATAGATGATACATGTAAATGGCAATTTTTCTTGGAATTACCCAGACTAGCGATTTGACTCCAACTCGACTTATATACCAGGGGAAATCGACTCATGCCACCTGGTGTATCCTTTGAGAAGGACCGAGATATCACCCACATCAAGTCCCACTGGTCAACATCAGACTTCATGGACAGATATTTTTATATTTTTTATATTCGCATAAAAATGTGTGAAAGCTTACCTCAAGTGATCGTCCTCACTGTTCCTCATAGAGACTTCCAATGATGATTGGCTGATCAAACTGAAAAAACTGCCGGGACCACGAGGTATAGTGGCGAGTTGAAAAAACAAGTTGAACGTACTGTACATTACCAAATTTTGAGAATCGCTTGTCTGAGAACCAGATATATTTCGATGGCCTAAGAGATTGAATATTTCCTGTGTAATTTCTCTTGATAATTCTCATGTGAAATATGAAATTTTATGTAATGAGGACTTAAAAAGTCAAGGCAGATGAACATTTAGAATCCTAAATTTTTATCACTTACTTGCGATCCCCGCTACCTGTGACCATGTGATTTTCTGGACTACTGTTTATATCTATACATGTCAGTCTGTGTGTATGGCCATATACCGTAGTTATCTCCCTTGTTGAGTTTAAATCATACAGCTTGACCTTGAAATAATGAAAACAATATCTTGTTGAGTACTACAAATACATGTAAATAGAACAAAAATGTGAGACACACTATGCCCCCAGCAGTATTGAGTCATTTTTTAAATTCATATTCCCTCCCATTCGACCACTTTTACAGATTTCAAAGTCCTATCACTCTAGGAATTATTGAAGAATGCTAGCAAAATTGAAAATCAAAATCTTATTAACTTAACTTAAAAGGCAGATCAAAAACAGCAGTTGAAGTATAAATCTTTGTTTTTTTTTCTACCTAAGGAAATCTGTTTGATCTGATTATAACTTAAAAAAAAAATATGACAGATGAAGAGTCTCCACAGCAACAATGTCAAAAATGGGCATGCAATGTGAGATGCACTGATAAAATGCAAAAACATCAGTCTAAGTCTACAGCATTGAGCTTAGTGGTGCACTAGTTGTACCCACAGTAATTCCAGTAACCATGACATACCTTGTCAAACAATCCAACAGCTAGTAATGAGGGAGCAGTCCTTAAATCCAGACAGTATATATAGCAATCGATTATATTGTGTATCTCGGTCATGGTGCGTTGCGGCTCCTTAATACTGCATAAGTTAACAATATTGTTTGTTGCTATGGCAATGCAAGGTTCCTCATTTCTTTGTTCAACAACTTTAATCATACTGACCTGAAATGATTAATCAAATATATTTTAAAAGAAATTTTTTCTACTTCCTGAATAACTTGAAACTGACGAAAAATGTTTGATGTGACCTGACCAACACACCCAAAAATCTCTGACCCCAAATTTGCTGAGACATTTTGTCCAGCCCACTTATTTTTTTTTTTTATCAAAAATCTGAAATTATGCTATATTTACACAAAATTGCTTACCGACTAACCCACTTTTAAAACTACTGGTCAGTGCACATCAAACAAACAACCTTTTACTGATGGCTTAATATGAATAATCATGTTGTTCTTATCCATCTATGCCAATCACTTTTAAGTCTGATCCATTTCACAAGCAGAAATTTCTTGGTTCGATATTCAGTATCGGGTCATTCCAAAGAATTTTAAAAAGGCAAAAAGCCCCTTCCTTCACCTAGGGTTCAGCATTAAATTGAAAGTCATGGGTCTTTCAGATGAGAGTAAAACAGAGGTCCATGTCAAAGCAGATGTGGCACCATACGGAGCAAAGGTCAAAATTAAAGACAACTAAAGTGTGTGACTTCTTCATTCAACTGGAAAATTCTCAGTGGAACATATAAAAGTACAAATCTAACAAAGCATGTGATCTATGATACATACATAGGTAAAATGAATCTGAATTAATCATGTTACCGTGACAATAAAAACAAACAAATTCAATATTTCTAGTGCATGTGTAAATTCATATGTTAATATATATATTCTAATACAGTGACTTTTTCATGTTATTTCATTGGTCAGTGAAATTGAAAACTTGCAGGGGATTCACGTTTCATTGCTTGTTTCTATATGATGTCACAGTTTTGTTGACCGACTTGAATGCACTTGCTGAACTTTTACCGTTTTGTTATATATCGAAACATTTTTCAGTGTCTAAAATTCATTATTTCATCTAGAAAACATCAAAAATATTTCATCTAGGAAACATCAAAAATATAATTTCACTACTTTTGGCAAAAAATTGTTATTGAAATTATTAATTCAAAATAATAAATCAGTAACTATTTTTTAAGCACATTAATATTCTCAACATAGTAATTTGATTATTGATAAAGGTAGAGACCAGCAAAATCCAATTTTTGTGGTTGTTTCTGTCATTAAAATGCTAATATAAAATGTGAAGGCATTAGAATAGGGTTACCCTGTGATTTTTCAAAAACTGACAAGGTATCAGCTACACCTTCATTTCTGACAGGAGAACTTCTGATACCCCTTTAGTTTTTGTAAAACAGTCGCAGGGTAACCCCAAATTAGGTTATTGGTCTGCTTTTGCTGTACTGTACCTTCTGACCTGCACCAAACACCATTTTGACCTCATTCTCTTCCTGACCTGGACTCTGACACACATGTATATATGGTCCAGCAGATGCCACAACAGTGTCCGTGAAATGTGTGACACACAAGTTGGATACTCTATGTGTGTCATCCCGGAATGTAAAAACTGGAACTGTACCAAAATCTGCTAGAGTCCTCCAGATGTCGACATTACCTGTAAATACATGTGCATCAAATATTTTCATTATTGTTTGAATTCCATGAATAAATTTGTCTTTAATTTTTAAAAAATTTTGTAATACATCCCACCAAGATTTTTTTGGTCAATATGGAACTGTCTGGGGTTGGGGGTAATAATTACATTATGTTCTGATATTACATTTCATATACAGGGCATGCGAACCTTCATGTTAATTAATTTTAATGTCCTTCATTTTAACTAGATTCTTCAACCATGGTTTAATAAAAATCAGCAACAAAATTTGAAAAAAAAACCCCAAAACATGTGAAGAAAAGGTGAAAAATGTGAAAATACTTTATTTACATAGTTGAAATATATGCTTTTTTGAACCTATATCTGAGGCGAACCATGGGCCAATCAGAGCATTTACGAGGTGTAACTGTTACATGGGGGGGGGGGGGGGGGGGGGGGGGGGGGTCAATGTTAATTGCTGCAAGTAAACTAGAACAAAGTACTAAGATGACACAGGGCAACAAAATTTCAATTGTCAATATTGCCCTGTCAAGCAAGTAAAAAAGAAAAGGCCCAAGGGGCCTTCAGGCCCTTGCCTGGCAAATTTGGTCAACAATGCAGAAGAAGTCAACAAGATTTGTCAAAAGACAACAAAACTTGGCGAAATGGGTGTGAATTATCAAAATAGGTATTTGACCCACAGCTGTCAGGATTTAAGGTCAAAGGACCAGTAAATATTTTGATTCTTTCAACACAGTATAAAATTTTGAAAAGTAGGTCAAAGTCCAAGATCAAGGTCACTAGGTCAAAAGTCAAGGTACCAAATGAAAGCTCTGGTCATAAGAAATCTATATGTGGTATATCAAAGCCCTATCCCTCATATTTCAAAAATAATTTCAAGGCCACTGTCATAAATATTTCAGAAGTGTAACAGTTCTTGCCCTGATGAAAAACACAAGAAAAAAAAGTAGAGAAGGAAGGGCTGGGTGTAGATAAGAGTTGTGGTGAAATGCTCCACCGGCAACATACCTTGATGATAACTGGCGGCTACAAGTGTTGGTGATACAGCAACACATTCTACATAGTTTGATATGGTACCCTCCTCTAGAGCCTCATTTATCAGTAGAGATGTAGTTGATGGTTTGAATGTACATTCATCACCATCCTCTATGTTCCACATTTTGACATCACAATTTTTATATCTGAAATATAAAGTTTTTTTCATTTAATTTGGAGTAAGTATATAGCAGTAGACCTTTTTTCAAGTTGTTCCATTCCGTCACAGATCGTGATAATAGTATGTAACTTCAGTGAAAATTCAGCAGTTTGTCGTTTATTTGACCTTGAATATGGATTGTTGTATACCCAAGCCTTTTTCTAGCATTTTCATGGGGCAGATATTTGGCCCTGTTTCCAAAGCAAAATACATAATTTTTCCCAATTGGATGAAAAAAATTCCCACTTTGATGTGCATTTTCTCAAAATTTTCTTATCAGTTAAAGGTCACATACCAATGAACACAGCTTCTAGGCTAGTGTCTGGGATGAAGACTTCAGTTTCACAGCAGGATGCCAAGATAAAGAATAAATATTTTTTTTTACCCAGTTTCTGACATTGTCTTAAATCCCAATGCTTTTTTTAAATGAAAGATCATTAGGTCTATTTGTCACTTGATGTACATTATGCACAAACACGACACATATTATTTAAAAATTTTCCGTCGAATCAATTAGCTTATGTTTTTGTTATTCCATTTTCAATACGCGACAAATATGTAGAATCAATGTTTCATTTGTGTGAAATTTGCATTTGGAACATCAGTACGTAAATAATTTATGTAATGGGGATTTTTTTACACTGAAAAAATTTCACAAATGAGGAATTGGTACCTGAAAATTTTTGCACCCATTTTTAATTTTCACCATCATCACTCCTGAAATAAAATTTTCACTAGGTTTTTCCAACTTTGTTTGATCATTATTGTATTGTCTCTCTGATAATTCATAAGTATAAGGTATTATATTCACTGGTATTTAATTTCACGGTATTTTCTTTGACCCTGAATATAGTGAAATTAAATCCCTCGAGAATAAAAGCAACTATAAAGTAGACCAGTCCAAATGTGTCTTTAGGGGTACGTGTGTTAATGAAAGATTAGATTTAGTTGGAAATCATTATCTTACCCTGCCACTATTGTGCCACCAACTGAGTCCACAGAGCACAAAATGCCACCGGATACATGCTGTAGTTGTTTCACTTCACCCAAATGACCCTGCAGAGATGTGAAAATAGAGTTTAATATTTAGTTAACTTGTGAAAGAAACAACTCTTAGCTGTACCTAATTTTTAGAGATCAAGAACTTCAAGGTTTTGACATTCAATTGCAACCTCACCTCCCCCAAGAAATTACCGTATTCAAACCAATGAACGCCCATGTCCCTATATGTGCCCCTCCCCTTTTTTTCACACACGATCAAGTATATTTTCTAGCCAGTTGACAAGGAGATGTGGACCAGAAAAACGTCAGTAACAGTTTATCTCTAGCCCCCAGCAAAACAAGTATGTTGATATGTGTCCTCAGAATCAACTACAACAACTTTACCACTGACCTTATCCAAAAAAATCAACTTCTTTATGCCCATCCCCTTTTTTCCTATTTTTGTAGCACCCTGGGGGGGAGGCCTCTGTGGCCGAGTGGTTAGAACATTGCGCTTTAAATCACCAGGCCTCTCACCTCTGGTTCGAATTCCGCTAGGGTCGTTTCGAATTATGTGGGAAAGTTTGCCAGTTTACTTGCGGAAGGTCGGTGGTCTTTACCCGGGTAACTGGGGTTTCTCCCTCTTCAATAAAAACTGGATGCCATCATATGACTGAAAGATTGTTGAGTATGGAGTAAAACAAACAAATGTAGCACCCTGGGCACTTATTGGGTCGAATACGGTATAATGAAATTTGATGGAAGAGCACTCTTACAGTTTCTCTTGGCCTCAATCTATCATAGTTTGCAATAGCAATAGCCATTCAAAGGGAAATAACTCCAGGTAGGAGTGGGCTGTTGATATCATGTTGACTTTTGTGTAAAACTGTGTTGATCACTTTTGCCTGTTACATACTACATGTATATGCTCTATAAGTTTTAAGATGATAGCCAAAAAAGGCCAAAATTAAAAATATATTTTTCCTGCTACATCTAAATTTTAAGAGATGAGATGCGGTCAATATGTCCTGGTGAAATTCATTATAGTCTAAGTCACATTAGATCATGAATTTCAAAATGAATTTATAAAGTTACCAATCGTCAAAATAAAAATGTTTTTTACTAATACAAGTGAAAAACTAAAAAGTATATCCTATATCTTTTCATCATATAGTCTAATTGATTCATCACTTCAATTTATCAAAATAGTTTTTGTAAAAAATATCTCTAGGTTATAGCCTTACGATAGAAGTAAATTGGGTTACGTGAGGCTACATTATTTTTTTATCATAATAAGGGAGACAACTTCCGTTTTGGTTTTTCTTCCTATATATACATGTATATAATACGATAATACCTGAAATATATGTTTCGGAATAATACAATTAGTGCTCCCATTCTGTCCCTTCCATTTTTGCAAGTAAAAAGAAAACATGGCACTGTGTGTGGAAAATTTCTGTCGGTATAAATCACTGAGTATTTCAAACAACAAGGATTTATTTCATTTGTCATGGGAATGGATAAATTACCCAGAATACCTAGAATACAGCTAACTTAAAATTAAAGTGCAAGTTTCAACCAAAACATATATATATATATGTATGTTGGGGATGTGATTTTAATGTTTAAAAAAAATCCTGAATTCAGCTATTCATTAGTTTGTTAATCCTGCAGGAACACAGTTGTACTCTGGGAAGTCACAAACACAGTCACATGATTCATGTTGTAATCTATACAGTCTGTGATTCAAGAACTGGTATATTCTATACTATTTAAAACCAGTTGCTTTTTCAGCTTTAAGACAAATTTTAATTTTTTTTTTAGATATGCTGTAATGAGCAGTAATAGTGAATATCCTAACTGCAGAAAATACTGATATATCAAGCTCCTGGGGAAGAAAGAAAGAAATATCATTGTAAATTTCAGGGAAAACAATGTGATTAAACAAAGAAATTTCAGCTAAATTTGAACCGAAAACAACACAAAAATAAATGGATTTAGGTCTATAATGAGGTGTAATAATTACTTGATATGTACAAAAATACAATTTGAATATAACTGGCATGTCCTGTTCTGACAATTTTATAAAGTATTTCACTCCATAACATACATCCTTTCTCTTAAGGTATTCACTGCTCTCTGTCTGATTTCCTCTCTGTAACATACATCCTCTCTCTTCAGGTATTCACGGCTCTCTGTCTGATTTGCACTCTGTAACATACATCCTCTCTCTTCAGGTATTCACTGCTCTGTCTGATTTGCACTCTGTAACATACATCCTCTCTCTTCAGGTATTCATTGGTCTCTGTCTGATTTGCACTCCTCGCTCTTCAGGCATTCACTTATCTCTGTCTGATTGACACTCTATAACATACATCCTCTCTCTTCAGGCATTCACTTCTCTCTGTCTGACTGGCACTCTGTAACATACATACTCTCTCTTCAGGTATTCACTGGTCTGTCTGATTTGCACTCTCTAACATACATCCTCTCTCTTCAAGCAATCACTGTTCTCTGTCTGATTTGCACTCTGTAACATACATCCTTTCTCTTTAGGTATTCACTGCTCTCTGTCTGATTGACACTCTATAACATACATCCTCTCTCTTCAGGCATTCACTTCTCTCTGTCTGACTGGCACTCTGTAACATACATACTCTCTCTTCAGGTATTAACTGCTCTGTCTGATTTGAACTCTGTAACATACATCCTCTCTCTTTAGGTATTCACTGCTCTCTGTCTGATTGACACTCTATAACATACATCCTCTCTCTTCAGGCATTCACTTCTCTGTCTGACTGGCACTCTGTAATATACATCTTCTCTCTTCAGGTATTCACTGCTGTGTCTGATTTGCACTTTGTAACATACATCCTCTCTCTTCGGGTATTCACTGTTCTCTGTCTGATTTGCACTCTGTAACATACATCCTCTCTCTTCAAGCAATCACTGTTCTGTGTCTGATTTGCACTCTGTAACATACATTCTCTCTCTTCAGGTATTAACTGCTCTGTCTGATTGGCACTCTGTAACATACATCCTCTCTTTTCAGGTATTCACTGCTCTGTCTAATTTGCACTCTGTAACATACATCCTCTCTCTTTAGGTATTCACCGCTCTGTCTGATTTGAACTCTGTAACATACATCCTCTCTCTTTAGGTATTCACTGCTCTCTGTCTGATTTGAACTCTGTAACATACATCCTCTCTCTTCAGGTATTCACTGCTCTGTCTGATTTGCACTCTGTAACATACATCCTCTCTCTTCAGGTATTCACTGCTCTGTCTGATTTGAACTCTGTAACATACATCCTCTCTCTCCAGGTATCCACTGCTCTGTCTGATTTGAACTCTGTAACATACATTCTCTCTATTCAGGCATTCACTTATCTATGTCTGATTAACACTCTATAATATACATCCTCTCTCTTCAGGCATTCACTTCTCTCTGTCTGATTGGCACTCTGTAACATACATCCTCTCTCTTCAAGTATTCACTGTTCTGTCTGATTTGCACTCTGTAACATACATCCTCTCTCTTCAGGTATTCACTGCTCTGTCTGATTTGCACTCTGTAACATACATCCTCTCTCTTCAGGTATTCACTGCTCTGTCTGATTTGCACTCTGTAACATACATCCTCTCTCTTCAGGTATTCACTGCTCTGTCTGATTTGCACTCTGTAACATACATCCTCTCTCTTCAGGTATTCACTGCTCTGTCTGATTTGCACTCTGTAACATACATCCTCTCTCTTCAGGTATTCACTGCTCTGTCTGATTTGCACACTGTTTGTTTTACCTGAACGGACACAGAAGGTAAACTTTCTGGGGCTCAGTAAAGGGTTTAAATCTCACTGATATAAGAAAGGCCACTAAATGTTAAATGCACAGTGCGACTCAATAAAGGTTATATAAAACGTAAGTACCTAATACTTTATTCACACAAAATAATTGCCATTGAATAATCAAATTTGTTATAATTGTATATTTTTACACGTATGCTGGAAAGCACTGTCTCGTCATTATGTATGGTATTTCTAAAGACTGTGTAAAAGGATTGAATGAAATCAATGAAATACACCCATAAATTAATTAATGGATGTAAAGGTATTTTTCTATATGTTTGGGGTAATGTTAGAGTGGGTAAGGGGGGGGGGCGGTGTAAATTTTTTATATTTGCATGCTCATCATAAATGTGGTAAAGATTTTTTCTATATCTTTAAATTTTCCACATATAAGCTACACTGTAAAATAGTGTTGACCCCCAAATGTTCTATTTTAGTCACGACAATCACATTTGATGAGTGGCTAATTTATTTATAAAAAAACACAATTTATAAAACTAGATACTGTACAACTACAGTACATCCAAGCATGTCTTTAGGGGTAAATGGGTTTGGTGACACTGGACCAGGATTTTCAGAGGAAAGGATTTTTCAAAATGTTAAAGGCTGGCAATTGATCACTGCAAAGGACCCCAAGTGATGGCTGATCTTAAATCATACATTTTAAAATGCACAATTTAAAAATGTTAGACATGAAATTTTAAGATTCTAACCTTCCAATTTGCAATGAGGCATCGTCTGTTCTCAAGATTTTGTTTTACGATATTTTTCCAGCTTATTCTTTCTTTCGTCACTTGTTCTTGGTTATATCCAAGCTTATGAGAAATCCGGCACCACAGCAACTCATCCTCAGCTAAACTTCGCCAGCTGGTACTCACCTGAAAATCAAACATTTAATGTGATTATATTTACATTCCGACTGTTATTTCCTTCATTGCAAGTATACAGACCGGTTGCATTTATATTCAATGCTTGACACACAGCTGTTCAGCTGTTATGTCATCTGAAAACCTCCCCCCCTGAAAGTCAATCATACAGAATGAATTTCGTATCACTACAGCTCACTAGAGATTCACAGAAAATGGTAATATATATAAATATAAGGATTGTTTTTCATTTTTTTAAAAACATGGAATATACATGCAATGATTCATGGAAAAAAATTTAATGTGAGGATTTTTTTTCCATGAGCCATTGCATGTATATTCCATATTTTTCAAAAAATATTCAGATAATAATTGACCTTTTGTGAATGACTCGACACAACACCATCTGGGAGAGATTTCCATTATGACGTCACAATTATATCGCCCTTCAAACATTTGAGTTGATTATTAGATGTCACAATTAAATGACGTCAAAAACGTACAGCGAGGACCACACATCAAGCATTTGGCTATAGGTCAATTTAAGATGTGCAGGATGAAAAAATCACTTGAAAAGATGTTTTCTTTTCATGAAATACCCAACACAGACACTCACCTGAGCACAGCGACAAAGAGCAACCATATCCAAGTACTGGAAAATCTTCACTGCAACTTCCCTTGGTACTGACAAATCGAAAAATGGAATTTCTGTTATTTCATCCTATGAAGAAAAAAAAAAAAATATGTATAACAAATTGTATTTTGCTGTGTTGATTGAGCCAATGAAAATGGACATGATAGTAAAGAAAAGTCAAAGATGCACTATAATTCTTCCTGTTGAATGCATGAATTTATAATGTCAGGGCAGATGCAGGTAGAAGTTATAGAAAAAATGGCAGGGCAAGCAGGACACCCTGCTAAACCCCTCTAGTTAGAACAAATTCATGGTGTTATCTTCCATGCCTTGTAAGTTGTATCAGACTGTCCAAATTTAAACAAGGAAATATCCACATTACTGCTTAAGATTCAATGTGGTGAATATATTTATAGTAGTGCCAGGTTCAATCATAACTAAAGTGTCAAAAATACTCAGTATTGACCTTAGGCCAAATTCTGTCACAATTTTAAGTTACTTTTTTTTCATTTTGGTAATATGAGATTTTACCAAAATAAAAAGTAACTTAACTCATTCACCCCTAGATACACATTTGGACTGGTCCAAGGCATTGATTTACAGAAGGGTCCATTGTTTTTTCGGGGTTGACGAGATAAAATCATGGAAGAATTCAGATAACACTGGTTTGTGCTAGGAAATCCAATGAAAGCAGTAAGCATTATTTCATAAGAAACTACAAAATTGCTACAAAAGCATCCACATTTTTTACAAATTTTTATTATTTATTTTTTTTATTTATTTATTTATTCATTTTATTATTATTATTATTATTATTATTTTCAACAACAAAAAATGTCAATTAGATTATTTGGCTACTGTATCTATATCTATAAGATTAATTTTTCTGGTTGAAATTTGCACTGAAGGTTAACTATTTGGGTATCTTTTGTCATTTGGGGTATATCGTAATGTCACTGAAATAAGTTGTTAGAATATACATGTGATGAAGTATTATGATACGGTTAGATACCACATCAGCTATAAATAGATCCAAAAGCCTTTCTTTAGAATCATACTCCTGGGAAGGATTTTTTGCTGAAAACACATCCTTCAATCTTGCTTTCTTTGCTATTGATTCAAAACATTTAGAAGTTCTTGTTCGTTTCCTTTCCGAATCTGTATTTTTTACAAGTGTATCTTCCCCAGTGTTGTTACACGATTTTGACCTGATTCCGACTGGAGTTGCATTTGACGAAGCGGATTGTATTAGATTATCAACAATATTAAATGGATAATAAAATGAATTGGTGTTGTTTGTCAGTTGTCTATTTGCATTCCACACAAGTTCATGATGTTCGTTTTCTCGATTCAGTTCGTTTCTAAATGCTGGATGAAATTCTTCGTCAATTTTTGGCCCATTTGAACTTGGACATGAACTTTCTGAAGGATCTTGTTGGTGGTCTAAATCCGGTGATCTGGATGGTTTATTTCCCTCTTGATTTGGGTTTCTTTGTGCGAGTTCTTCCAGCCATTGTTCGCGAAATCCTTGCAATAAACCAATATCTTCCGGATCTGCCATTTCAGTCACATAAATGTGCAGTGAAAACGTTAGATCTACTGCTTTTGTAATTACTTGTATTTACAGTACGTTTTGTGTTTACATCTTTCGGAATATACTTTGCTCTTTACTTAACCCAGGTCACACGTGTATTATACGTTTAGCATTCCGATCCCGAAAAATATCTACTTTTTTCGGGATCTCAACTGAGAGCAATCGACGAACTTAACCGTGGATCACGGAGTAATCTCAGACTTTAAAAGCCAAAGTTGGAATCATGTGTCAAAATTAATTTCTTAAATGTCATTTTCTTCCATATAAGACGTTTTATATGACACTGTTGTGGAATTTATATTTTTCCTAAAATACCCTTTTTAAAATTAGCTGAAAAGGGAAAGGATTGGACGAAGTCCGCATTGCATGAAAGGCCGTTTGGGCAGCTTCTCAGTATGCTTTTAAAAAACGGATGATAGATGTCATGGGCATTCGCCATGTCGGACACGTGAAATTCTCCTGATACTCCGGTTTTCTCCCACAACAAGCTGACTCCCAGACGCCAAACATCACAGTCAACGAGAAACATCTGTATTTTATGTAACTTGTTTGTAAATCCACAGTAGTCTGAACTTCTATCCGTATATTCATAAACAATTCATTTATTAGGCCGAATTTTTGCCCCGATTTTAAGCGATTTTTTAGGGGGGGGGGCGGGGTAAAATTACAAAAAACAAAACAAAACAGTAATTACAAAAATAAAATCGTTTAAAAGCGGGGAAGAAATTCAGCCTAGTCATTTATATATTACAGCCTGTCCTCTGTAATAAGGGAAGAAACTTTTTCAGTTCTAGAACCCTTTTTTCTCCCCTCACTACAGAGGATTGGCTAATACGACTATAAAAATGACATGTTTATGGACATACGGACAGAATATCAGGCTCCTGTGGTAAATCGTTACGAAACGGATAAAGTTTATACTTTTTATAGACGGTTAAATGTATTATGTCATACCTGAAAGAATATGTCTAGATTAAATAGAAATTGGCAGTTCCGAATCCGTCATATTTTATAAATTTTAAGGAATGTCTGGCAATGCTGCCTCATGGTACAAAAAAGACCGAAAGTGATTAGCGTGAGCACAGCTTTTTGGCATAAAGTCATATACATGTACAGTCCCATGCCAAAAGTGAGTCAACTAAAATCATTTTACCCGATAGCTTTCTATGCTAAATCAACTTTTTGAAAATAATTGACCTGATTTATGTACTCAATGAAATATTGTAAACGTTTGCACATTTGTTTTGAAGTCGATATACTATCTTTCTAAATTGGTTTGGAATGTGTCAGTTTCCGAAAATTTCAAGTTTTTGTAAGTCGCAAGCGAAATTTACAGCGTCATTTCCTTCTTTATTTTTAGCACCGATATATAAAGCCAATATATCGCTGTTTTTAGTAGGTGATGTCAATAAAATACTACTACTGCAAAAAAAAAATGTTGCTTCTCAGAAATAAAGTTTCAAAGGAGTTAAAACTTATATCAGATGGTGATGAATATACTTTTTTATATATAAACGTGAATTTTGACAAGAATTGATACAGGCTTTACTCTGTGGCAGGTACTTGAAAAATGTTATGGGAAAGCTATGGGGAAATGGCGCCGATAGTTAACTCACTTTTGGCACGGTGCTGTACATGTATATGTTGTATACAAATGATCCGATATGCCAGGGCGTGCACAACATATGAAGATTTCATATACAGAGGTAAACTACTCACTGGTAAATTATTGACACAGGGATATCGAAAACCGCGTTTAATGTCAACGTTCCGCAAATTTTATGGTCGGTATAATAGTCTTGTTTTGCGACTACTCTGTTTCACTAAGTGAAATGTTGAGTTGCCTTTTCGTTGGCGGTTGTTGAGACGTCTGTACCAATTGTGACGAGGATACACTCCTCACGTGTTTCATTGGACTTGACTGTGGACTCACGGCGGGTGTGACCGGTCGACAGGGGATGCTTACTCCTCCATGGCACCTGATCCCACCTCTTGGTTTCCAGAGGTCCGTGTTTGTCCATTTTTACCGGATTTGTATCTATGTCCTGGACATCCTATTGATTTATACTTTGGTATCTGAGATTTTTATATCTATACATTCAATTTTAATTTATGAATGAAAAAAATTATTACTCATATAATTTACTGACAGTCGCTGCATAATTATCTGATAATGAACTGGGTAAAGGCATTAATTAATACAGAAATAAAAGTTTTACCTACATATCTAACTATCGGTGTAAAAAAAATGATTTTTTTTTTACATATTTTAATCTTTTTCAACGAAGAAAAAAATACACATGTCAGATCTATATACATGACCAGTGTGAAGCTAGCCCGCAATTCGATGCACGAAACTGGCCGATCTAATTAGAACCTGGCAGTCCGCAATTTTCAGCCTGAAAGTCGACTTCTGGGTGTGTTCGAAATATGTTCTTGAGTAAACTAGATTCTAATATGAAGATATATTATACTTTATCAATCTTTCCTCCATTTGCAGGCCCGTCGGAATGGAATGCATATGGGGAATCACAGAAACGGACAGTTTATTATTTACTTATTGCAGACGACAAGAAACTAATTATGTTAAATAACAATACAAGGGGAAGGGTACCTCATGTCAAAACTCTTTATCATAATGTTCTACGAGTCTAAGGGATTTGGACTATATCTTCATTTTACGTTATATACTGGGTCAACCTTTCGCAGTTAGTTCACAGTGGGAAATAATCTAGCATAGGCTTAGCCCCCCACTTTTTTTGCAAAGATAGACATAGGTGTTGAAAATTGGGGCTCAGCCCCCCCCCCCCCCCCCCCCCCCCCCCCAGACGTTTCTGGCGTGTGTGTGTTTTAAGTTGGTTCAGCCACCCACACTTTCAATTTGCTTCCGACGCATATGTGACTAGTATAGCCTCGGCGGACCTTTGAAATTAGAACAAATCGTAAATATAAAAAAGGGGGGGTACCTTATTTTGGGACTTTTTCTCATAGTGTTCTATGGATCTAGGGGTTTTGGACCACATCTCGAGTTTGAGTTTATATACTGGGCTAAACTTTCATTATTAACTCATAGTGGGAAATATTCTAGTACAGTCCTGGTGAACAATTGGAATAAGCATAAATCGTAAATATCATAGAGGGGGTACCTCATTTTGGGACTCTTTCTCACAATGTTCTACGGGCCTAGGTATTTCAACTATATTTCAATTTTACGTTAACATACTGGACTAACCTTTCATAGGTAGCCCATATTGGGAAATAACCTAATATAGCTTGGGTGGACCATTCAAATTAGCAAAAAATCGCAAATATCGTAATAAAGGGGGGGGGGCTCATTTCGGGACTCTTTCTCATAGTGCTCTACAGGCCTATGGGATTTAGACTATATCTTAATTTTACGATTATTTACTGGGCTAACATTTCAAAGTTAGTCCATAGTGGGAAATATTCTAGTATAGCCTGGACATACTTTTGAGATTAGCATAAATCGGAATTATCATAAGTAAGTGGGGGAGGGGGGGGGGGGCTCATTTCGGATTTCTTTCCCATAGTGTTCTCGGAACTATGGACCTTGGAATGTATCTTAATTTTACGTTTATTTACTGGGCTAACATTTCATAGTTAGTCCATAGTGGGAAATATTCTAGTATAGCCTCGGTGGATATTTGAAATTAGCACAAATGATAAATATCACAAAAGGGGAGTTACCTTATTTCGGGACTCTTTCTTATAGTGTTCTACGGGTCATGGGGTTTTTGGTCATATCTAGATTTTACGTTTATATACTGGGCTAACTTTTCATAAGTAGCCCATAATGGGAAAAATTAATTTTCTAGTATAGCCTGGGCTAACCTTTGAAATTAGCATTAATCATAAATATTACTAAGGGGGAATGTACCTCATTTCGGGACTCTTTCTTACAGTGTTTTACGGGTATAGGGGATTTGAACTACATTTTAATTTTGCATTTATATACTGGACTACTTCCATAGTTAGCCCATAGTGAGAAATATTGTAGTATAGCCTGGATGGACCTTTGAAATTAGCATAAATCGGAAATATCGTAGATTTTTTTGTTTGTTTATTGTTGTTTAACGTCCCACTCAAGAATCTTTCACTCATACGGAGACGTCACCAAACGCCGATGAAGGGCTTCAAATTTTGGCCTATGCTCGGCACTTACGGCCATTGAGCAGTGAGGGTTCTTTAACCTACTGCGACACGGGACCCCGAGTTTTACCGTCTCATCCGAAGGAAAGGAAACCAACCTGCCGCCGACTGGACTCGAACTCACGACCTCACGATCAAGAGTCGACCGCGCTACCGATTGAGCCAGGCCGGCTCAATATCGTAGATATCATAAAGGGAGTACCGCATTTCGGGACCATTTCTCATAATGTTCTATGGGTCTACGGGATTTGGACTATATTTTAATTTTACATTTACATACTGGGCCAACCCTACTTAGTTAACCCATAGTGGGAACAATTCTAGTATAGTTAGTATGGTTTCTTGTCCTTCGGATGAGACAGAGTAGGTGTCGGCATGTTAAAGGACCCTCACTGCTCAATGGCCGTAGAGCCAGCCTGGATCTGTCGGTAGCGGGCTCGACTATTGATCGTGAGGTCGCGAGTCCGATTCCAGCTGGCGGCAGCTTGATTTCTTGTCCTTCGGCTGAGACAGTAATAATCGAAGTCCCGTGTCATAGTGGGTGTCAGCACGTTAAAAAACCCTCACTACTCAATGACCGTAAATGCCGAGCATAGGCCAAAATTTAAAGGTTTTTACCGGCATTTGGTGACGTCTCCATATGAGTGAAATATTTTTGAGTTGGGCGTTAAACAACAATAAAGAAACGTAAAATTAGCATAATTAGATTTATTCCAAATCCCATACACCTGTAGAACACTATGAGAAAGGGTCCCCCCCCCACTTTGTGATATTTACGATTTGTGCCAATTTCAAAGGTCCGCCTTGGCAATACTAGAATATTTCCCACTAGATCTATAAGCTAACTATGAAACGTTAGCCCTATACGTAAAGGTAAAATTAAGATACAGTCCAAATGACCCTAGACCCGTAGAACACTGTGATGAAGAGTCCGGAAATGAGGTACACCCCTTGTGTGATATTTACGATTTGTGCTAATTTTAAAGGCCCGAACAGGCTATACTAGAATATTTGCCACTATGTGTTAACTATGAAAGGTTAGCCCAGTATATAAACGTAAATTTAAGATACAGCCAAAATCCCCTGGACTCGTACAACACAGATTCTCGAAATGAGGTACCTCCCGCTTTGTGATATTTATGATTTGTGCTACTAGTAATAAATTGTCATTTTCTTTCTGCGATTCCACTAGATGCATTCTACTGCGACGGGCATGCAAATTGAGGAAAGTTTGATGAAGTAATACATATTCATATTAGAATCTAGTTCACTCGAGAACCTATTTTGAACACACCTACAGGTCGAATTGCAGACTGGCAGTTCCGGGCTAGCTTCACACTCGTGTGGAAGGCGTAGCACAGAAAAGAACCATCACTGAATTGGCGCCTGTCTATAGCACAGGACAAAAACTGTAGCACTTCACCTATAATTGGTGACATCTTCATATAAGTGGAAGATTCCGGGGTATAAAATCAACAAGCAAAATTTAAATTTCAATTATCCAAATTTCAAATTTCCAAAACTTTTATTTATTTATTTATTTATTTAATATTTATCTATTAATTGTTACGTGTTACATTGAACCATGTGGAATAAATTCCTTTGTGTCGTGTTCTAAATTTTGAATTTACCCCCGGGTGGATGCAATTCAAAATTTTGATAATGACAACAAGCATTCATGTTATAAATTATCCTAAACACCCAGTGCATAAAAAATTACAACACATGCATAAGGAGGTAACGAGGAACAACATGCGTATTGCCAAAATTTATACTTGCCTGTAAATATTTGTAAGAAAAAGAAATATCAAAATATATTAAGTTAGCAAGAACGGAAATATATCGGTCAATGTATAAACAAAATTAAAACTTTAAAAATTACGAAAACATCTTTCCAAATAATAATAATAATAATAATAATAAATACTTGTATCATGTTTCCACTTTTTGGTAAAACCCCTGGTAAATCAAAAAGCATTTTATCAGGATATTTTCCTAAAGTTACAATGTATTTATAATCGATGAACATATTCAATGTTTATAAATGTGCTGCAACAACTAGATCTTGTAAATACCATTCATTTGTTTTGCAAAAGTAAACATTTCAACACATTTATAAAATGTGGTAGGTCACTCTATTATCATGTTTCCACTTTTTGGTAAAACCCCTAGTGAATCAAAAAGTGGAAACATGATACTTGAGAACGGGCAAATGAATAAAATGTACGACAAAACCACCACTGTCAATCAAGATTCACGCAGAAATGTTCACAAGAATTACAGTGAAGTGCCCAAATGGATGGTACAGCCGTATTACCTAGTCCCCGCCTAAGAAACTACTATACGGATTTCGCCCCTTAGGCAGAGGCCATCATGTCATCTTGCTACTTATTTTCCGAGCAGCAACTGTTTGAAACCTGTGTGGAGATGCGTGTCTACTTCAATTCCTCAAGAAAAAAGAACTGAAAAAATAAGAAAGAAAAAGTGAATGAAATGCACAACAAAAACCACCACTGCCAACCAAGATTCACGCAGAACTGTTCACAAGAATTACAGTGAAGTACCCAGTGGACGGTACAGCCATAATACCAATTCCCCGCCTAAGCAACTACTCCCGCAAGGAGCACGGCTACACGGATTTCGCCCTTAGGTGGGGGTCTTCCCCATGTCATCTTGCTACTTTTTTTCCGAGCAGCAACTGTTTGAAACCTGTGTGGAGATGCGTGTCTACTTCAATTCCCTAAGAAAAAAGAACTGAAAAAAATGAGAAAGGAAAAGTGAATGAAATGCACAACAAAACCACCACTGTCAACCAAGATTCACGCAGAACTGTTCACAAGAATTACAGTGAAGTACCCAGTGGACGGTACAGCCATAATACCAATTCCCCGCCTAAGCAACTACTCCCGCAAGGAGCACGGCTACACGGATTTCGCCCTTAGGTGGAGGTCTTCCCCATGTCATCTTGCTACTTTTTTTCCGAGCGGCAACTGTTTGAAACCTGTGTGGAGATGCGTCCACTTCAATTCCCTAAGAAAAAAGAACTGAAAAAAATGAGAAAGGAAAAGTGAAAGAAATGCACAACAAAACCACCACTGTCAACCAAGATTCACGCAGAACTGTTCACAAGAATTACAGTGAAGTACCCAGTGGACGGTACAGCCATAATACCAATTCCCCGCCTAAGCAACTACTCCCGCAAGGAGCACGGCTACACGGATTTCGCCCTTAGGTGGGGGTCTTCCCCATGTCATCTTGCTACTTTTTTTCCGAGCGGCAACTGTTTGAAACCTGTGTGGAGATGCGTCCACTTCAATTCCCTAAGAAATAAGAACTGAAAAGATAAGAACGGAGAATTGAATGAAATACACAACAAAACCACCTCTGTCAACCAAGATTCACGCAGAAATGTTCACAAGAATTACAGTGAAGTACCCAGTGGACGGTACAGCCATAATACCAATTCCCCGCCTAAGCAACTACTCCCGCAAGGAGCACGGCTACACGGATTTCGCCCTTAGGTGGAGGTCTTCCCCATGTCATCTTGCTACTTTTTTTCCGAGCGGCAACTGTTTGAAACCTGTGTGGAGATGCGTTTCTACTTCAATTCCCTAAGAAAAAAGAACTGAAAAAAATGAGAAAGGAAAAGTGAATGAAATGCACAACAAAACCACCACTGTCAACCAAGATTCACGCAGAACTGTTCACAAGAATTACAGTGAAGTACCCAGTGGACGGTACAGCCATAATAACCAATTCCCCGCCTAAGCAACTACTCCCGCAAGGAGCACGGCTACACGGATTTCGCCCTTAGGTGGAGGTCTTCCCCATGTCATCTTGCTACTTTTTTTCCGAGCGGCAACTGTTTGAAACCTGTGTGGAGATGCGTCCACTTCAATTCCCTAAGAAATAAGAAATGAAAAAAAAAAAAGTAAGAACAGAGAATTTTTACCCTTTTTCCGATTGGCAACTGTTTGAAACCTGTGTGGAGATGCGTCCATATTGATAGAACAAATAATTCTGAGAAATAAAATGATACTCCCCTGTCTATACTCTTTAACAGCTCCAAACTGCACAATGTTTTGACGGCCTTCTGTATCGTATTAAATGTTGTTAACTGACATCCATCGTTGACTCTGAAAAATATTTTTTACTTTTGTTTTGTTTTGTTTTTACTTCACTGAAAAGATTAAAATAAGTATTATTTGATAAACATATGTGTGCACACACACACATATGAATTTCATGTTTGAAATGGCATTTGTACAATAAAAAAACCCTGAAATAACAGAAACATGTATCAAGATAATCGTTGTCATACATTTCAACATTTTAAAACAGAACAAATCTTGGAAAAAATAAAAGATTGAAATCAATGATATATCATCGTCAAAAATGCGTATGTGCCATGTTAGTACATTGCTGTTAGATGTTAATATGCTGCTACTAAGTTGGTAACCATCGCTTTTATAGTTTTTGTTGAGTTCACGAACTTTGATACGATTTTGAGTACATATATGAATTACTATTAACGACCCGTATAGCGCACTGCCCACGGCGAGTGGTTTACCTTCACCGGTGTTCTATACCTCGTGCATTATCTGGATTCGATGGGTCAAAAGTCCTGAATGTTTTTGTGTATGGTCAAGTCATTGTTTCCATCTTTGTTTCAAAACAAAGACCCTGATTTATTGAACTTGTAGTTTTCCATTATTATAAAGGTCATTCTGGTTGCAGCTCCCAGCGACGTCATAGAGAAGTCACATGTCAACTAGGGTATATGAAAACAACAATGACCCGCCCCTGTGTAAAGTCGGGTTAAAAGGTCGTTCATTTTCCATAGTTCATGATGATATTTTAACCTCTGAGTCAGTGTGTCCAACAAGAGTATTCTTCCTATTGTTATTACGGAAGAGTACTGACATAATGTCAGTCCCGTCTACGGGAGAGCATCGGTGCCACATTTCACGGCATGATATTTAAACTCTGATTCAGACCAGTATAACGCTAGCCCGATTCGATTTCGATTTACGGAGCTGCCAGCCCGCAATTGGACATCTGGGCCTGCCACCCTAAAACTTAGAATTACTTAAATCTAAAAAGTTTACTCAACTTTGGCTAATAATTAAATCTGATCGACCGAACAGGCCAAGTTGAGAATTTTTCTCAGACTTGAGTGAATTCTCAAGTTTTAGGATGTCAGACCCTGGGTGCGGTCGAAATATGTTAATTACGATAGAATGTGACCCAGAGGAAGGGATGGTACCTCACATCGGGACCTTTTCTCATAGTGTTTCACGGGTCCAGAGAATTTGGACTATATCTTAATTTTACGATCATATGATAGGCTAACCCTTCGTAGTTAGTCGATAGTATAGCCTGAGCGGGCCTGTGAAATGATCACAAATCTAAAATATCATAAAGGGGGAATCTCATTTCGGGACACGTTCTCATAGTGGTCTACGGATCTAGGGGATTTATGCTATATCTTGATTTTACGTTTATTTACCAGGCTAACCTTCCATTGTGCACCCATAAAGGGAAATATTTCAGTATGGCCTAGGCGGACCTTTGAAATTAGTATAAATCGCAAATATCGTAACAATGTGTTGCTCATTTCGCCACTCTTTCTCATAGTGTTCTAAGGTGGAATTTCATTTCGGGACCTTTTCTCATAGTGTCCCACGGGTCTAGATAATTTGGACTATATCTTCATTTTACGTTTATATACTGGGTTAACCTTTCGCAGTTAGTTCACCGTGGGGAATAATCTAGCATAAGCGTCGGAACCCGGGGGGGGGGGGGGGGCTACGGCTTAGCCCCCACTTTTTTGCAAAGATAGACATAGGTGAAGAAAATTGGGGCTTAGCCCCAGACGTTTCTGGCGTGTGTGTGTTTTAAGTTGGTTCAGTACCCCCACCCCCCCCCCCCCCCCCCCCCCCCCCCCCAAGTTTCAATTAGCTTCCGACGCATATGTGACTAGTATAGCCTCTGCGGACCTTTGAAATTAGAACAAATCGTAAACATAAAAAGGGAAGTACATAATTTTGGGACTTTTTCTCATAGTGTTTTATGGATCTAGGGGTTTTGGACCACATCTCGAGTTTGCGTTTATATACTGGGCTAACCTTTCATCATTAACCCATAGTGGGAAATATTCTAGTACAGCCCTGGTGAACAATTGAAATAAGCATAAATCGTAAATATTATAGAGGGGGTACCTCATTTTGGGACTCTTTCTCACAATGTTCTACGGGCCTAGGTATTTCAACTACATTTCAATTATACGTTAATATACTGGACTAACCTTTCATAGGTAGCCCATATTGGGAAATAGTCTAATATAGCTTGGGTGTACCTTTCAAATTAGCAAAAAATCGCAAATATCGTAATAAAGGGGGGGGGGCTCATTTCGGGACTCTTTCTCATAGTGTTCTACAAGCTTATGGGATTTAGACTATATCTTAATTTTACGTTATTTACTGGGCTAACATTTCATAGTTAGTCCAAAGTGGGAAATTTTCTAGTATAGCCGTGGTATTGAGATTAGCATAAATCGGAATTATCGTAAATAAGTTGGAGTGGGGCTCATTTCGGATTTCTTTCCCATAGTGTTCTACGGGACTAGGGGATTTGGAGTATATTTTAATTTTACGTTTATTTACTGGGCTAACATTTCATAGTTAGTCCATAGTGAGAAATATTCTATTATAGCCTCGGTGGACCTTTGAAATTAGCACAAATGATAAATATCACAAAAAGGGTGTTACCTTATTTCGGGACTCTTTCTTATAGTGCTCTACGGGTCTATGGGTTTTTGGTTATATCTTGATTTTACGTTTATATACTGGGCTAACCTTTCATAATCAGCCCATAGTGGGAAATGTTCTAGTATAGCCTAGGCAAACCTTTGAAATTAGCATTAATCGTATATATTACTATGGGGGGATGTACCTCATTTCGGGACTCTTTCTCACAGTGTTTTACGGGTATAGGGGATTTGAGCTACATTTTAATTTTACGTTTATATACTGGACTACTTCCATAGTTAGCCCATAGTGAGAAATATTGTAGTATAGCCTGGATGGACCTTTGAAATTAGCATAAATCGGAAATATCGTAGATTTTTTTGTTTGTTTATTGTTGTTTAACGTCCCACTCAAGAATCTTTCACTCATACGGAGACGTCACCAAACGCCGATGAAGGGCTTCAAATTTTTGGCCTATGCTCGGCACTTACAGCCATTGAGCAGTGAGGGATCTTTAACGCGCCGAAACCTACTGCGACACGGGACCCCGAGTTTTACCGTCTCATCCGAAGGAAAGGAAACCAACCTGCCGCCGGCTGGACTCGAACTCACGACCTCACGATCAAGAGTCGACCGCCTACCGACTGAGCCAGGCCGGCTCAATATCACAGATATCATAAAGGGAGTACCGCATATCGAGACCATTTCTCATAATGTTCTATGGGTCTACGGGATTTGGACTATATTTTAATTTTACATTTACATACTGGGCCAACCCTACTTAGTTAGCCCATAGTGGGAACAATTTTAGTAAAGCCTGGGCGAACCTTTGAAATTACCATGAATCGCAAATATCATAAAGGGGGTACCATACCTTGGGTCTATTCTGGGCTAACCTATTACACATAGCCCATAACACTATAACACTTAGCCTATGGTGGAAATATTTGAGTATCATCTATGTAGCTTTTGACATTGGCCTTTGTCACAAAGGGAACCATATTTTGGGGCTCTTTATCATTGTTATGGGTCTAGGTGATTCGAATTTAACCATTATTGTCCGATGTTAGCGATTTATGCTAATTTCAAAGATTCGCCTAGGCTATACTAGAATATTTCCCGCTATGGGCTAACTATTATAGGTTAGCCTAGTATGTAAGCGTAGTATGTAAAATTGAGCTGGCCTGGTTCAGTCGGTAGCACGCCTGACTCTTGATCGTGGGGTCGTGAGTTAGAGTCCAGCCGGCGGCAGGTTGGTTTCCTGTTTTTCGGATGAGACAGTAGAATCAGAGGTTCCGTGTCACAGTAGGTGTCGGCATGTTAAAGAACCCTCACTGCTCAATGGCCGTAGAGCCGGCCTGGCTCAGTCGGTAGCGCGCTCGCCTATTGATCGTGAGGTCGCGAGTTCGATTCCAGCCGGCGACAGCTTGATTTCTTGTCCTTCGGATATGACAGTAAATACAGGCCCTGTGTCACAGTAGGTGTCGGCATGTTAAAGAACCCTTACTGCTCAATGGCCGTAGAGCCGGCCTGGCTCAGTCGGTACCACGTTCGACACTTGATCGTGAGGTCGTGAGTTCGATTCCAGCCGGCGTCAGGTCGGTTTCCTGTCCTTCGGATGAGACAGCAATAATCGAGGTCCCGTGTCACAGTGGGTGTCAGCACGTTAAAGAACCCTCACTACTCAATGACCGTAAATGCCGAGCATAGGCCAAAATTTGAAGCCTTTTACCGGCATTTGGTGACGTCTCCATGTAATTGAAATATTTTTTAGTTGGGCGTTAAACAACAATAAACAAAAGTAAAATTAGCATAAGTAGATTTATTCCAAATCCCATACACCTGTAGAACACTATGAGAAAGGGTCCCCCCCCCCACTTTGTGATATTTACGATTTGTGCCATTTTCAAAGGTCCGCCTAGGCAATACTAGAATATTTCCCACTAGATCTATAAGCTAACTATGAAACGTTAGCCCTATACGTAAAGGTAAAATTAAGATACAGTCCAAATGCCCCTAGACCCGTAGAACACTTTGATGAAGAGTCCGGAAAGGAGGTACACCCCTTTGTGATATTTACGATTTGTGCTAATTTTAAAGGCCCGCACAGGCTATACTAGAATATTTCCCACTATGTGGTAACTATGAAAGGTTAGCCCAGTATATAAACGTAAAATTAAGATACAGCCAAAATCCTCTGGACTCGTACAACACTATAACAAAGATTCTCGAAATGAGGTACCTCCCGCTTTGTGATATTTACAATTTGTGCTACTAGTAATAAATTGTTCTTTTCTTTCTGTGATTCCACTAGATGCATTCTACTGCGACGGGCCTGCAAATTGAGGAAATTTGATGAAGTAATACATATTCATATTAGAATCTAGTTCACTCAATAACCTATTTCGAACACAGCTACAGGTCGAATTGCAGACTGGCAGTTCCGTAAATTGAATTCCGGGCTAGCTTCACACTCGTGTGGAAGGCGTAGCACAGAAAAGAACCATCACTGAATTGGCGCCTGTCTATAGCACAGGACAAAAATTGTAGCACTTCACCTATAATTGGTGACATCTTCATATAAGTGGATGCAATTCAAAATTTTGATAATGACAACAAGTATTCATGTTATAAATTATCCTAAACACCATCCCAGTGCATAAAAAATTACAACACATGCATAAGGAAGTGACGAGGAACAACATGCGTATTGCCAAAATTTATACTTCCCTGTAAATATCTGTAAGAAAAAGAAATATCAAAACATTTTAAGTTAGCAAGAACGAAAATGGTAGATTAATATATAGGTCAATGTAAAAACAAAATTAAAACTTAAAAAATTACGAAAACATATTTCCAAATAATAATAATAATAATAATAAAAATAAATAATTGAGAACGGGCAAATGAATAAAATGTACGACAAAACCACCACTGTCAACCAAGATTCACGCAGAAATGTTCACAGGAACTACAGTGAAGTGCCCAAATGGATGGTACAGCCGTATTACCTATTCCCCGCCTAAGAAACTACTATACGGATTTCGCCCCTTAGGTGGAGATCTTCCCCATGTCATCTTGCTACTTTTTTTCCGAGCGGCAACTGTTTGAAACCTGTGTGGAGATGCGTCCACTTCAATTGCCTAAGAAATAAGAACTGAAAAGATAAGAACGGAGAATTGAATGAAATGCACAACAAAACCACCACTGTCAACCAAGATTCACGCAGAAATGTTCACAAGAATTACAGTGAAGTACCCAGTGGACGGTACAGCCATAAATACCAATTCCCCCGCCTAAGCAACTACTCCCGCAAAGAGCACGACTACACGGATTTCGCCCTTAGGTGGAGGTCTTCCCCATGTCATCTTTCTACTTTTTTTCCGAGCGGCAACTGTTTGAAACCTGTGTGGAGATGCGTGTCTGCTTCAATTCCCTAAGAAATAAGAACTGAAAAAAAGAAAGGACAAGTGAATGAAATGCACAACAAAACCACCACTGTCAACCAAGATTCACGCAGAAATGTTCACAAAATTACAGTGAAGTGCCAAATGGATGGTACAGCTGTATTACCAATTCCCCGCCTAAGAAACTACTATACGGATTTCGCCCCTTAGGCGGAGGCCATCTCCATGTCATCTTGCTACTTATTTTCCGAGCGGCAACTGTTTGAAACCTGTGTGGAGATGCGTGTCTACTTCAATTCCCTAAGAAAAAAGAACTGAAAAAATAAGAAAGGAAAAGTGAATGAAATGCACAACAAAACCACCACTGCCAACCAAGATTCACGCAGAAATGTTCACAAGAATTACAGTGAAGTACCCAGTGGACGGTACAGCCATAATACCAATTCCCCGCCTAAGCAACTACTCCCGCAAGGAGCACGACTACACGGATTTCGCCCTTAGGTGGAGGTCTTCCCCATGTCATCTTGCTACTTTTTTTCCCGAGCGGCAACTGTTTGAAACCTGTGTGGAGATGCGTCCACTTCAATTCCCTAAAAAATAAGAACTGAAAAAATAAGAAAGGAAAAGTGAATGAAATGCACAACAAAACCACCACTGTCAACCAAGATTCACGCAGAAATGTTCACAAGAATTACAGTGAAGTACCCAGTGGACGGTACAGCCATAATACCAATTCCCCGCCTAAGCAACTACTCCCCCGCAAGGAGCCACGACTACACGGATTTCGCCCTTAGGTGGAGGTCTTCCCAATGTCATCTTTGCTACATTTTTTTCAGAGCGGCAACTGTTTGAAACCTGTGTGGAGATGCGTCCACTTCAATTCCCTAAGAAATAAGAACTGAAAAGATAAGAACGGAGAATTGAATGAAATACACAACAAACCACCTCTGTCAACCAAGATTCACGCAGAAATGTTCACAAGAATTACAGTGAAGTACCCAGTGGACGGTACAGCCATAATACCAATTCCCCGCCTAAGCAACTACTCCCGCAAGGAGCACGACTACACGGATTTCGCCCTTAGGTGGAGGTCTTCCCCATGTCATCTTGCTACTTTTTTTCCCGAGCGGTAACTGTTTGAAACCTGTGTGGAGATGCGTCCACTTCAATTCCCTAAAAAATAAGAACTGAAAAAATAAGAAAGGGAAAAGTGAATGAAAATGCACAAACAAAACCACCACTGTCAACCAAGATTCACGCAGAAATGTTCACTAAGAATTACCAGTGAAGTACCCAGTGGACGGTACAGAGCCATAATACCAATTCCCCGCCTAAGCAACTACTCCCGCAAGGAGCACGACTACACGGATTTCGCCCTTAGGTGGAGGTCTTCCCCATGTCATCTTGCTACTTTGTTTCCGAGCGGCAACTGTTTGAAACCTGTGTGGAAATGCGTCCACTTCAATTCCCTAAGAAATAAGAACTGAAAAAATAAGAACGGAGAATTGAATGAAATACACAACAAAACCACCACTGTCAACCAAGATTCACGCAGAAATGTTCACAAAATTACAGTGAAGTGCCAAATGGATGGTACAGCCGTATTACCAATTCCCCGCCTAAGAAACTACTATACGGATTTCGCCCCTTAGGCGGAGGCCATCTCCATGTCATCTTGCTACTTATTTTCCGAGCGGCAACTGTTTGAAACCTGTGTGGAGATGCGCCCATTTCAATTCCCTAAGAAATAAGAACTGAAAAAAGTAAGAACAGAGAATTGTTACCTTTTTCCCGAGCGGCAACTGTTTGAAACCTGTGTGGAGATGCGTCCATTTTGATACAACAAATAATTCTATGAGAAATAAAATAATACTCCCCTGTATATACGCTTTAACTGCTCCAAACTGCACAATGTTTTGACGGCCTTCTATATTGTATTAAATGTTGTCAACTAACATTCATCGTTGACTCTGAAAAATGATCTGTTTTTACTTCACTGAAAAGATATTATTTTGCAGTTATAAACACATGTGCGCGCACACACACACAAATTAATTTCATGTTTGAAATGTTCGTCGCTTGATTGCATTGCTACAATAAAAAACCTGAAATAATAAATACAATATAACAGAAACATGTATCAAGATAATCGTTGTCATATATTTCAACATTTTAAAACAGAACAAATCTTGCAAAAAATAAAAGATTGAAATCAATGATATATCATCGTCAAAAATACGTATGTGCCATGTTAGTACAGTGCTGTTAGATGTTAATATGCTGCTACTAAGTTGGTAACCGTTTTTGTTGAGTTCACGAACTTTGATATGTATGAATTACTATTAACGACCCGTATAGCGCACTGCCCGCGGCGAGTGGTTACTTTCAACAGTATTCTATACCTCGTGCATTATCAGGATTCGATGGGTCAAAAGTCCTGAATGTTTTTGTGTATGGTCAAGTCATTGTTTCCATCTTTGTTTCAAAACAAAGACCCTGATTTATTGAACTTGTAGTTTTCCATTATTATAAAGGTCATTCTGATTGTAGCTCCCAGCGACATCAAAGAGAAGTCACATGTCAACTAGAGTATATGAAAACAACAATGACCCGCCCCTGTGTAAAGTCGGGTTAAAAGGTCGTTCATTTTCCATAGTTCATGATGATATTTTAACCTCTGAGTCAGTGTGTCCAACAAGAGTATTCTTCCTAGAGTACTGACGTAATGTCCCGTCTACGGGAGAGCATCGGTGCCACATTTCACGGCATGATATTTAAACTCTGAGTCAGACCAGTATAACGCTAGCCCGTAATTCTGAGCCTGCAGTTCGATTTACGGAACTGCCAGCCTGCAATTCTCAGCCTGCAATTCGATTTACGGAGCTGCCAGCCCGCAATTGGACATCTGGGCCCGGCACCCTAAAACTTAAGAATTACTTAAATCTAAAAATTTTACTCAACTTTGGCTAATTATTAAATCTGATTGACTGAACAGGCCAAGTTGAGAATTTTTCTCAGACTTGAGTAAATTCACAAGTTTTAGGGTGCCAGGCCCTGGATGTGTTCGAAATATGTTAATTACGATACAATGTGACCCAGAGGAAGGGATGGTACCTCACGTCGACACTTTTTCTCATAGTGTTCCACGGGTCTAGAGGATTTGGACTATATCTTAATTTTACGATCATATAATAGGCTAACCCTTCATAGTTAGCCGACAGTATAGCCTAAGCGGACCTGTGAAATTATCACAAATCTAAAATATCATAAAGGGAGAATCTCATCTCGGGACCCATTCTCAGTGGCCTACGGATGTAGGGGATATGGACTATATCTTAATTTTACGTTTATATACTACGCTAACCTTCCATTGTGCATCCATAAAGGGAAATATTCTGGTATAACCTAGGCGGACTTTTGAAATTAGTATAAATCGCAAATATCGTAACAATGGGTGGGGGGTGGGGTGGGGGTGGGGGCTCATTTCTCATAGTGTTCTAATCGATAAGAGGATTTGGACTATGTCTTAATTTTACGTTTATATACTGGGTTAACCGTTCATGGTTAGCCCATAGTAGGGAATATTCTAGTATAGCCTTGACGGACCTTTGCAATTAGCACAAATCCTAAATATCAAAAAAGGGGGATAATTCATTTCAGGACTCATTCTCATAGTGTTTTACGGGTCATGGGGATTTGGATTATATATTAATTTTACGTTTATATATTAGGCTAAGCTTTCATAGTTAGCCCATAGTGGGAAACTTTTTAGTTTAGCCTGGTCAGACCAAATAGTAAATATCACAAAAGTGTGGAGCTTATTTCGGGACTCTTTAGTATTCTCCGGGTCTAGGGGATTTTGACTATATCTTGATTTTACGACTATATACTGGGCTAACCTTTCATAGTTAGTCCATAGTTGGAAAACATTCTAGTTAGTCGGGCGAACCTTTAAAATGAGCATAAATCGCAAATGTCGTAAAGTGGAGGGGCTCATTTCGGGAGTCTTTCTTTTAGTGTTCTACGGGTCTGGGGGGATTTAGACTATATCTTAATTTGACGTTTATATACTGGGCTAACCCTTCATAGCGTGCCCATAGTTGGAAATATTGTAGTATAGCCTACGCGAGCGTTTGAAATTGGCTTAAATCGTAAATATGATAAAGGGCGTGTTCCTTTCTCATAGTGCTCTACGGATGCTAGGTGATTTGAACTATATCTTAATTTTACGACTATATATTGGGCTAACCTTTCATTGTTAGCCCATAGTGGGAAATGTTCTAGTATAGCTGTGGCAGACCGTTGAAATCAGCACAAATCGTAAATATTACAAAAGGGGGTTACCATATTTCGGGGATCTTTCTCATAATGTTCTACGGGTCTAGGGGATTTTGACTATATCTTAATTATACGACTATTTACTGCGCTAACCTTTCATAGTTAGCCCATAGTGGGAAATATTCTAGTATAGACTGGGCAGACCTTTGAAATCGACACAAATCATAAAATACCACAAAAGGGGTTTACTATATTTCGGGAGTCGTTCTCATAATGTTCTACGGGTCTAGGGGATTTGGACTATGTCTGATTTTTACGTCTTTATACAAGGCTAATATTTGATACTTAGCCCATAGTGGGAAATATTCAAGTATAGCCTGGGCAGACCTTTGAATTTATTGAAATTAGTAAAAATCGCAAATATCGTTAAGGGGGGGGGGTCTTTTCGGTTTTTTTTTTTCATAGTGTTTTACGGGTTTAGGGGATTTGGACTATATCTTATTTTTACGTTGACATACTGGCCTGACCCCTTATAGACAACCGATAGTGGAAAATATTCAAGTAAAGCCTGGCGTACTTTTGAAATTAGCACAAAAAGGGGGGAGGGGGTTCCTTGAACCTCATGTATTTATAAAAATAATTAACGGGTTAAAAGACCAAGAGACGTGTATACGTATTCAAACAATTGTTCACAACGGCGTTTCAAAATAACGACGCCGAAATAGTAAACATTTCAGAATTGCATTTTTTACAAAGGTCATCCTAGTCGTAGCTCCCAGCAATGTCAAATAGAAGTTACACATTGCAATAAAATAATAATTCTATTGTGTGACGTCAAGTTCCTCGGAACGCACCATTTTGCGTCTATTAAAAATACTGAGGGGCATCTCCTAAATCCCCTTATCGGTGGATTCAAGGGGGCTTAAAGGGCATAGACGCCAAAGTATAGATGTATGTCAGTATATTAAAAATCGACTCAAAAGACCAAATGTCTGGTAAGACTTCCTTTTGCACCCTCCACTCAATTATTTCCCAAAACATAAAACAAATACTTTAACACCCAATGATTAATTTCCTGATATATTTCATTGATGTCATTCAAGAAATTTTCAAGCTAATTTAAGCTTTTTAATCCTCTCCATTTTTTTTATAATATTTTGGTTAATATTTGAGTAGCGGTGCAAAAGTAAGTCTTTCCCAGAAGTCAAGTTGACAAAAAATACTTTAAATCAATGTATATATATATTGTTTTAAAATAAGAAGTTGGAAAATTAATAAAAATAAACTATAAAAACTATCGCTTCTCGCTACGCTAGACGAAAACAATTTTATACAGTGTTCTTTCTAACTTTCAATCCTGGACCCACCCTGACTTCATCTGTTGTCCATTTTATGACTTTTGACAACGCGCTTTGTTTTATTTCATTTTCTTTCTAGATTGTTTGCTCTACATATCGGTAAATAAGTTTTCGTTTTCGTTTTCTCAGCATGAGTGGATATGATTCAGTTGTAAACAAAATTTGAATTGGATCCAAATGTATATGATTTTCCCATAATATCTTAGTATCAGCCAAATATCTGGAAATTTAAATATCGATAATATCCAATTCTTTACACAGAAAGAACGTTCTATTTTCACCCGTACGGCATCTTAATTGTAACCCCCCCCCCCCTAAAAAAAACCCCAAACATTACGCTCCCTCTGAAAATTCCTGTATTCGCCCTACTTACTGGTGTACTTTTTACATGGACCCAGCTACGTCCCAGAGACCCATGTCTATTCTTCTGATTAGTTGACAATTGTGTTGAAATTAGATCTAGTGAAATAAGAAATGTAGATCTATTTGTAATATTTTGGCAGCGATATATTATAAAGCTAATGTTAGCTTTATATATCGCTGATTTGGGGGGCGGTAGTTTTTATGGAATATAAAGAGAAAAAAAAAATTACAAACTTTTGCCAGAGACATATAACACGTTTTATATAATGTCTCTGCATTTGTGAGTTCACATTCCAACATGTTTCCTTTGTTCTACCAGAGAGTCAGACATGTATATGCCTCTGGTTCTTCTGCCTCTGCCTGATCCATGACGGGGACATCCCGATAGTCCGACGGTTCGATAGTGCGGCCATATTTGATAAGTAGAAAACTAGTTGCTTCCCGTCAAGTTTCGATGAACTCGCTGCAGAGGAGAAGCAGTGTCACCACGCAATTTGTAATAACGACACAATTTGTAATAAAAATTTCAAAATCAGAGAATTATTTTAAAAATAGGGGAAAATGTTTGGGATGACCGTCTTTTAGACACAATTTGACCAATTTATGGAGAAAAGATGGGTTTGAACCCAATAAGATGGCTTTTTAAAAAGTTATTACAAATTGCGTGGTGACAAAGCAGACACTGCGTCAAATATTTAAGTGACTTTTTGTTCTGTTTAATCCTCTTGATAGCCATGAGATTTAACTGTCGGACTATCGGACCGTCGGACTATCGGACCGTCGGACTATCGACATGTCACCATCAAATAGTTGATTATTCTGCCATGAAATTGAAGTGGGCAATATAAAGAGTAATGATGTAGTACCACTATCATTAATTCCAGCGATATAAAATGCTAACATCTTATATAGCTGATAAAGCCAGCGATATATAAAGCTAATATATCGCTGATAAGGCTAATAGCTAAAATATATATCGCTGTTCAGCGGGGTAACAACATTACCAGAGACATAGTTGACATTACATCATGAAAGATTTCGTAAATGAATATTTGAAACTCATTATTAAAATATATCTGTTCATATTAGCTTTTTATATCGCTGATATAACTGACCGTTACAGAAAATTTATTATGAATTTTTTTTTTTCATTTTGAATTCAAACAAAGGAAGCGGGAATTTTGATCGGAACACCTCGGGGTTTTATTGTTTTCTAAATATGCATCCGAATGACTTTCTGTTTGCGGAGAATGGAACAAGATGTGTTTACCATTATTTGTTTGGCTGGTTGAGTTCCTACCGTATCTATGCGTTGTGACAGTACCAGTGTTTGGTTCCTTTTGCGGCATTGACTTAATTTTGAGACTATCCCTTTTGCTGTATTTGTATGTGATCTGTAGCGAACTAATCCCAACAGTTCTGGTAGGGAAATTTTCATTTTTTAAATTTCATCTTATCAATATCATGACTGATGTTTTTACTTTTAAAATACTTACCCAGTTGTCGCTGCCAGACTCTTGTGATTGCAGTATATTCCCAATATATCGTACGCCTTGAAAGATGTCACACGCTGTAAATTACAACAATCATTATCAGGGGAGGATCTAGGATATTTAGAAAAAAGAGGGGGGGTCGAGAATTTTTATCATTACGAAATGCGAGCGCCGAAGGGGCGTGCCATCAGAAGCAAGGGGTCTGGGGCCGTTTTGAATTTTTCAAAGGGGTGGTATTGTAACCCCCTTAAATCTGTCAATGATTATGGCACATGTTTTAACACCTTGAATCCCAACACTTATTGACATTGTTGTTAGCAAACACAACCCCCCCCTCCTCCCCCCAGCAAAGATTCTCAACAGAATCATTGGTATAGCTTACCATGCTGAGCTTCATTAAGATAATTGCATCTGGGTAAACTTGACTAATCTTTCAACTGAAGTTTGATTTCAGATTGATCATCGATAAAGAAGTTTAAGAACAAGGCAAGCTCAGTTTACAATTTGAAACAAATTAATTATCGGGTGTGCCACAGGAATTGGAAGTTTGGTCTGTAATGTTTTACTTTGATCGGAGGAGCCTGAAATTCTGTCTGTCAGTTTCACTAGCCTGTTCTCTGTAATGACTAAATAAAGGACAGAGACAAGCTATACAAATGACTTGTTTACTTGTATCAACATACGGACAAAATTTCAGGCTCCTGCAGTATAATCATGAGTCAAACACCTGATCGTCAGACAAACACCCATGAGAATTTGTGTTTACCTTATCATCGGGTATAATATAATTGAGAGTCAAACTTCTGATTTTCAGGCAAACACCCATATGGATATCCAGTAGGTGGAATAAAACGTCTTTCTTCCTGAAGCTTGTCTTAACTCATCAACCCCTGAAAAACAATGGACTCTTCTATAATCTATGACTTAGACAAGTCCAAATGTGTTTTTAGGGGTGATTGAGTTAATAGAAAAGTGAGTCAAATCATCTTTAAGATAATCCAAAAGATACTCCGCCCACCAAGTAATGTGGATTGGATCATAGCTTTTTTGTTGTAACGATAATTGTGATTGTTAGACAATATAATAACAACAGGTTACTGGATGTCATCCTAGTGATTCTTTGACCCTTATCACATCAAATTACCCCATACTACCACATATTTCTACATTGTAATGTGCTTACCGAGTCATTTTGACACAAAATATAAATTTATTTATGATAAAACTTTATTTTTACACACAAACACACATCACGTACATGCACATTCAAGTCGGACCAAACAATTCCAGGTTACGGTTTCACTAGTGTCTGTCTCCGATATATTGCTAAAAATCAAATTTTTATCATATTATATAATTTGATAATTTGTGTCCAAATGATTTAGTTATTACATGTAATATAATGTGGTATTATAGGGTAGTCAGGGGTTTTCTTTTTTAGATACTTAAGCCCAGGACTTATAGAGTAAATTTCTGGCAAGTCCAACTGAGAAATTTCAAACTCCATGCTCAATTTTGTTCATAAGTAATACAGTAAAATTATAAATGAATGCAGATGAGGCAAGTCCCTCGGAGTTCAGGTAATTCTAAATGCCAAGTCCGAACCCGAATTATCCAAGTCCCGAACTTGGGACTGGGGGAATTTTTAACCCCTGGTAGTATGGGGTAGTTTGATGTGCCCCTCGTCACTGGCCTTGGGACCGCTTATAGACATGTAGCCATACGATACTCTGTATTATTTATCTTCATTTATTAACTGTGCCCTTTCACTGAATTTTTTAAAAATGGCCACAACTTTATAACTGAAAAATTGTTGCGTGTAAGTTTAGTATAGAACCCTATTGAAACAAAAGCAAATAAACAAATACAGTAAAACTTGAATATAGCGAACTCGATTTGTACGCATTCATGCCCATAACGAATCAGTATATAATCCTTGACTGCACCTTTATATATTCATAGTTGAAAAACAATTTTGCAACAAATTTTATATAACGAATATATGCCTATAACAAACCAATTTCTATGTCCTTTGACGTCCCAACCAATGTGTTTTATAGTATTATAACGAAGTGATCAGTATCATTAAAACAAAAGTCAATTGTTGACTTTTTCGCCAAGCATAAGTAGGCCTAATCTGTCTTGTGTACATTAAAAGTAACAAAACCTGTTTTTCTTTTTACTCACTGAAAATTTCTTTCTTTTTTCTTCTTGGGAAAGTTCATGTTTAGCCTGAATATAGAGTGATTTTTGTTCTTAATGAATTGCATTGTAACCATTCATACCAACTCTCTATAAATATATAACGAATCGTCCTTATAACAAATTGAAAAATTAGGTCCCTTGAAATTCGTTATATGCGGGTTTTACTGTACAGTGATACTTGAAGACCCTCTTATGGATACAACAAAACCAGTCTTTATAGGGGGTGGTCTTTATATAGAGGTTGATTTGTACACAAATGTTTTTTTTGGGGGGATAGTCTTTATGACCAGGTGGTCTTTATACACAGGTGGTCGCTAGAGCAAGTTTCACTGTACAGCCTGTTTGAAGTTTGTTTAACCTTTATTTCTTCATTTCTTTTCAGCGTTCCTTGACTTCCTACGTAAATTTTATCCTCTGGTCGTTGATCATTTTTTACGTTCCCGTTAATTTGATTCCATGGCCTGTGATATGGTTGTACGACAAAGTCTTATGGTTCGTGGGACCAATACTATTGGTCGCAGAAGTTATATTAGCTCTCAATTTCCTGATGCACTGCAGTCAGAAAGTAGCGGACAAAATAGAAGACGACGACTCACAGATCTGGAAAGTAAACATTTGCGTTTCTTTACCTTTTTCTACAAAAATGTACCCTATAGACCATAATAGACTGATCTTTGGCAGTAGAAAAGAGCATACCATTTAGGTATTTAGGGGTGACAGGATAAATAGCATATACAAGCCTTTATGTGGTCCTAAATGTCTCCTGAAATCCCCAATCTTTTTATAACTGCCCTATTGTCTTTGTATGTTTTTTTTTTCTCTAAAAATAGTCGTAATTGGTTATTTATTTTTTGTTGACAGGTAAAAGAAAATTATACTGTTTTTTTTTTCTTTAGATCCAGTTAAAATGCACAATTCAAAGAAAATAACAACTACATTCATCCAGATGATCAAGATCAGAATAGTTTAGTTCAGTTTTAAATGACATAATTTGTATAAATTACACTAAATGTTGATATACATATAAGTAAGAAACTAGGGGCTCCTAGGCTGAATGGTTCGAGCATCACATTTAAACCATGAAGGCCCTCAACTCTAGTCAGGACGGATTCTAGGCCCACTGGCACCTAAGGTGATTTCTGTGAGAAAGTTTGCCAGTTTACTTGCAGAAGGGTAGTGGTCTCTTCCCAGGTACATTGTAACTGTTTTCTCTCCTCCACCATTAAAAACTGGTTGCCACCATATCACTGAAAAATTGTTGAGTGTGGCGTAAAACAATATTTAAACAAAACATAAAGCTACATTTTTTAAAGTTCCTATTTTTATCTTCCCATGTTTGTTAATGTTCATCTAGATATCAGTAAGCTACAATGTTAAGATCCTATTTTTATCTCCCCTAGATTGTTAACATTCATGTAGATATCAGTAAGCTACTATGTTAAGATCCTATTTTTATCTCCCCTAGATTGTTAACATTCATGTAGATATCAGTAAGCTACTATGTTAAGATCCTATTTTTATCTCCCCTAGATTGTTAACATTCATGTAGATATCAGTAAGCTACAATGTTAAGTTCCTATTTTTATCTCCCCTAGATTGTTAACATTCATGTAGATATCAGTAAGCTACTATGTTAAGTTCCTATTTTTATCTCCCCTAGATTGTTAACATTCATGTAGATATCAGTAAGCTACTATGTTAAGATCCTATTTTTATCTCCCCTAGATTGTTAACATTCATGTAGATATCAGTAAGCTACTATGTTAAGATCCTATTTTTATCTCCCCTAGATTGTTAACATTCATGTAGATATCAGTAAGCTACAATGTTAAGATCCTATTTTTATCTCCCCTAGATTGTTAACATTCATGTAGATATCAGTAAGCTACAATGTTAAGATCCTATTTTTATCTCCCCTAGATTGTTAACATTCATGTAGATATCAGTAAGCTACTATGTTAAGATCCTATTTTTTATCTCCCCTAGATTGTTAACATTCATGTAGATATCAGTAAGCTACAATGTTAAGTTCCTATTTTTATCTCCCCTAGATTGTTAACATTCATGTAGATATCAGTAAGCTACTATGTTAAGTTCCTATTTTTATCTCCCCTAGATTGTTAACATTCATGTAGATATCAGTAAGCTACTATGTTAAGATCCTATTTTTATCTCCCCAAGATTGTTAACATTCATGTAGATATCAGTAAGCTACATTGTAAGTTCCTATTTTTATCTCCCTGAGATTGTTAACATTCATGTAGATATCAGTAAGCTACCATGTTAAGATCCTGTTTTTCTCTCCCCTAGATTGTTAACATTCATGTAGATATCAGTAAGCTACTATGTTAAGTTCCTATTTTTATCTCCCCTAGATTGTTAACATTCATGTAGATATCAGTAAGCTACTATGTTAAGATTTTTTATCTCCCCTAGATTGTTAACATTCATGTAGATATCAGTAAGCTACCATGTTAAGATTTTTTATCTCCCCTAGATTGTTAACATTCATGTAGATATCAGTACGCTACCATGTTAAGATCCTATTTTTATCTCCCCTAGATTGTTAACATTGATGTAGATATCAGTAAGCTACTATGTTAAGTTTCTATTTTTATCTCCCCTAGATTGTTAACATTCATGTAGATATCAGTAAGCTACTATGTTAAGATTTTTTATCTCCCCTAGATTGTTAACATTCATGTAGATATCAGTAAGCTACATTGTAAGTTCCTATTTTTATCTCCCCTAGATTGTTAACATTCATGTAGATATCAGTAAGCTACTATGTTAAGATCCTATTTTTATCTCCCCTAGATTGTTAACATTCATGTAGATATCAGTAAGCTACTATGTTAAGATCCTATTTTTATCTCCCTGAGATTGTTAACATTCACGTAGATATCAGTAAGCTACATTGTAAGTTCCTATTTTTATCTCCCCAAGATTTAATATTAGGGAGCATATAGTTATTGGTCCGTTCAGAAGTGTCACAGTCATGGATGTAGGCAGATCATCTGTCAAGTCCATTAGCCAGCTTTTGTCGCTGGACGGTTAGTGCTTATATTCATATACTGAAGTTAAGCAACTACAAGTGCGGTCAGCATCTAGATAGGTGACCGTGTGATGTGATGTGCTCGGCAGACCCCCAGTAACTTGAGTTTCTTTAAATTTTAACCAAATTTTGTATGATGCTTTACATGTAAATCAGTCAATGATAAAACATAGAATGAGTTTGATTGTGGTAAACATTTGGCAATATTTGCCACAGTTATGGGACTTAAAAATCTCTAGAAATGACTTACTTCTCGGGGGCATCAGTGATTCTCAAATATATCTTGTTGTAGGTTGCAGTGATATGTTTCTCGGCAGCGTGCTATGCAGTTATGGCATCTTTCAGCTACCAGATTTATTTAGAAGGATCAAAAACTCATTACTTGTAAGTATGGAACTGCAGAACTATTAACATACATGTTTGTTAAGTCTGTAATTAAGATTCTTGCATTTCAGGAGAACATTGATCATTCTGCTAGAGATGGGAAATGTTTAACCCTATTATTACTGCATCATATTCAAATCTCTCTGCTTGCCCCTGTCTTGCCCTTACTCTCTCTTCTTCTTGTTCCCTATCTCTCTCTCTCTCTCTCTCTCTCTCTCTCTCTCTCTCTCTCTCTCTCTCTCTCTCTTGATTTTATACCGATTTGTTTTATAAAAGTGAATTCTCTAATGTTGAGTAAAATAAAATGATTAAATTTGGCACAGTGCATACATGTATTTGTTAATCCATATCAAGCATTCTGACAGCTTGGAGTGTTTTTCCACAATTTAGATTTATCGGGATTGCTGGGGAGGGAGCCTCTGTGGCTGAGTGGTTAGAGCATCGCACTTTAAATCATGAAGTCTCTAACTTCTGGTCAGCACATATTCAAACCCCGCTGGAACCTAAGCTGATATTGTGAGAAAGTTTGCCAGTTTAATTGCGGATGGTTGGTGGTTTCATCCCGGGTACATTGTAACCGGGTTCTCTCCACCACTATCATAAACTTTATGCCACCATATACATAGAACTGAAAAATTGTTGAGCGTGGCATAAAACAACATTTAAAATAAAAATTTTGCACATTATGTCTTTGCATGAAAATCACAAAAAATGAATGTATGCTGAAATTGTCTTGCTTTATAGTATAGAGACATCATAACAGCAATATGACATGTTTCTATTTTTAGATTACTTTTCCTGGTGCTGATTTTATGTATAGCGGTACACAACATGATGTGGCTGTCACAAGAAGGTCAGTTCTCCTTCATTGTTTTTGTTTGTTGTTGCTTTTTGACTTATTTTAGTCACAGGCTATTAGAGATAAAAATGAAGAAAGAAAACCCCAAAAGTATTAATTCTTTCTTGCTTGCTTTAGCTTGGTTTAACGAGCAGCTAGACCACTGAAAGCCCTCACCACTTGACCTTGTGAGAAAGGGAGAGAGATGGTCAGTGTGTATTTGTGTCTTTCTTAAGCGGTCTGTATTTCTAACAGCTTTTTAAGTGCCATTACATTTGTACAGTCCTAAGAAGGTAATCAAACTGCACATCCTAGACTATTTACCCTCCATGTAGGCATAGAGCTGTGCAGACAGGAGATGAAAATCTGGCACAATCGGTGGTTTCGGACAAGGGACCTTCTTGTTGAAGATTTTGCCCTCTTCCAACTGCGCTACTCTCTCTGTCTGCTTATTCTCACTTAAAAACATTTTGGAGAGGTGATTTGGAGAGGTCATCTGAGCTGGAAGATCGCAGTAACATAGGCATACCCCTATGTCTATATTGTCTGCAAATTTTATCTGAGTCCTGCCTTTTGAGCCGGACTGTGTTTTAGGAATTGTTTAAGAAACGTACATGCACAACGTTAACGCTATCCAATTCTTGCACTTCATTTTCATTTTTTTTTCAGGTATATTGAGTGATGCAGCATTTACCTGTCTGTGTTCAGTGTCTGTCCTCTATGCTTTGAAAGAGGAGACAACTCGTATCAACTCTCCGTTACAAACCCCAGACTCGTGGTTTCAGTAAGTAAATTTGTTTTTGTACTGACAGGGAGAATTTGATTTTTTTTTTATTCAAAAGAACATTAACGGTTGACACATTATAAAATATCTGGAAAAGTCTGAAAAAATTTGACTGAAAAAGTTGAGTAGAGCTTATGGTGACTGAAAAAGTTGAGGAGAGCTTATGTCAAGTTATGGTATCACTCTTGGCCCGACACCATAAAACTTGAGAATTTCCTCAAGCTTGAGAATATTCTCAACTTGGCCTGCTTAGCCAATCAGATTTCAGGAGTAGACAAAGATGAGCAAAATGTTTAGACTCGAGCTATTCCTTAGTTTTATGGTGCCAGGCCCTGGGTGTCGGACTTATTTTGAACCTTGACCTTTCTCAATGCCGTGGCATGATTGGTTGAGTTCAGGTTTAACCAATTCTTCTGGTTTCATATACCTTAATTCCTTTAAAGGTGCTGATTCAATGATTTTCATTACTTGCCTTTTTTCTGTTGTAAAATGCTTCGATTAACAGAAAAAAAAAAACATTACAGATTACAAATTATCAAGAATTTCTGTCACATCTTCTTCTTGATCTAAATATTCGCAGAGATCAGAAAATAGCTTTGTTTTTAGCTTGACCCAATCAAGTTTAAGTGAGTGATATGCTCTCACTGGCATCAGCGTCCAGTTAAGAAGATTGTTTGTGATGAGGTGTACCTGGCTACTAATGCTCATATACATCAAGTAGACTGGCATGGTATACAAAAAAAACTTGCTTTAGCGACCACCTGTGTATAAAGACCACCTGGTCACAAAGACTGTTTTTTTTTTTTGCTGTCCCCAGTAGTACCATTTGTGTACAAATCAACCTCTATATAAAGACCTCCTCCTTATAAAGACCAATTTTCTTGTGTCTCTAAGCAGGTCATTATATACAAGTTTCACTGTAAACGTCTTACGATTCTATCATGCTTTAGATACTTGGTTATTATTGTAATATTTTTGTTGTTGTTGTTGCAAAAATTACCCTTTTTTAGGCTTTGTCTGTTTTCATTGCGGCAGTATGGAAGATTGGTTCATTTTGGGTTTACTGGATTCTATTCCTCATACATCAATCAAACTTGTATGGTATATTATTTGTGCTTTATGATTCTGTATTTTCTGCTAAATGAATGACTCTGTTTTGTATTTAGTCTATTGCCATTGCTGTGATTAAGAAGATTGGTTGATGTCAGTTAAATTGAGAGGGGGGCAGACATTTTGAAATAAAAAACAAATTACTGGTCAACGGAAAAAGAAAATTTTTTACTGGTCTGTATATATACACAGTTGAAATAAAATGAAAAATTACTGGTCATTTGGACCAGTTATCAGATAGATTTCACTGGACTTTTGTCAAATTTACAGGGTTACTCACACTTCACTGACATCACATGCCCCTGGGGGGCGAGGTGGGATGTGGTAAAAATATAGGACATTGCAATATTTAAAGTTTACATATTATTTGTCAGCATAGAAATTTGTTGGAACTGGGGGCATTTGTGTTTCAGAAACACATCTTGTTTTTTTACAGACTTGTGTTTACAGGACACCCACACGTAATCTACTCACACATTAAATGACAATAAATGCATTGTTTGTTGTGAAGATGGGAGAGTCAGAATGTTTATATATATTTTTAGGACACCCTGTATCATGATTTTTTTTTTTTCCAGCTACGATTCCAAAGAATCTATGGCATATCTGGGGTTGTATGTATTCAATACTACTGCAGGTATGTAATCAGAAACAGTGTGTATAATACTGTATATTTTAGTCATTGATGAAATATAAAAAAAGGCAAAGGGGGGGGATCCTGAATTTCCTAGTACCATGTTATATCTTCCACATCAAAAAAGTTGTAACTGTTCCTTTGCGCTCAGTATACAAAGTGAAAGTCACATGTCTTTCATGTGAGACTAAAAACCAAGATCCACCCCATGTGACGGCAGATTTAGCATGTTAAAGAAAAAAAATATCAGATACCAAAGTAAAAATCTTTAGGATGTCCAGGATATAGGTACAAATCTAGTAAAAAATGGACCAACACAGACCTCTGAAAATCAAGAGGTGGAATCACATGCCATGGAGGAGTAAGCATCCCCTGTCGACCAGTCACACCCGCCGTGAGTCAACAGTCAAATCAAAACGAAATACGTGAGAAGAACTCTCACAGCATTGGTGTCAGTCCATATCTTAGGTCAAAGTTTGTGGCTCTCTACCTAAAGATGGCCCATTGAGTCATGTGAGCTTTTAAAATATCCTTCTGTCTGTTGCCTGTTGGACATTTAAAAAAATCTCTGAAACCGCCAAATCTGTGGAAACCAAATTTTACATGAATGATCAATAGGGTTTTTAGATTCAAGTTTGTGATTTTCTTGCTGTTACTATAAATAGAACAAGAATATATGTTAAGTCAGATGAGTGGTGCAGGCTTGGGAGAGCCGCTACTTGTTTTTTTTTTTTTTCCGTTTTATGCCACACTCAACAGTTTTTCAGTCATGTGACATTGGCCAGTGTAGAATGGTTGAAGAGAATACCTAGTTACGACATACCAGAAAAAAATATCGTCATTCCACAAGTTAACCGGCCAATGTCCCCCCTCCAGGGGAAATGAATGTATATTAAATGAGTGCATGTTTAAAAGGTGCTGGACTCCATTTAGACAAGTCCAATATTTCAGCATTTTGGAAAACTTTATTTTTTTCGATTTCACTAAATTCAACAACGAAGCACTAGACAAGCCCAACTTGCAATTTGTTTGTAGTGACACGTCTGATTGACAGATACAGCGATAAGATGTCAATTTTATTTTCCAGATAACGCAGCTTTGGCTATAACATTCCTAATGAGATTCCTCTCTCCGTTCTTCTTACTGACATTGGGAATACGTTTATACAGCATCCTATACATCATAGAAAAGTTATCCAAAAAGTTTGAGTCAGAGGTCAGTAAATTTATATCTTTGTTTTTGTTTGCTTGCTTCGACTTGATTTAACAAGTGGCGTGACTACTTGAAGCCCTTGCCAATTCGTACCTGTTAGGCAGGGAGAGGTGGTCAGTGTGTGTATCCTTCCTGAGTGGTCTGTATTTCTAACACTTTTTAAGTGCCACTACACTTGTACGACAAGGCATCAAATTGCACATCCTTGACCATTTACCCTCCATCTAGGCAAGAGCTGTGAGGACAGGAGATGAAAACGCACCTTTGAAAGTTTGGCACGATTGGGGATCGGACCAGGGACCTCCATGTTGAAGATCTGGGCTCTACCAACTGAGCTTTTCTGTCCCTCTGCTTTTGTTTGTTTAAATGGTGATAAATGTCACAATTTTTCAGTTAAATGGTGGCGCTTACATTTCCAAGGTGGAGGAACCCCAGTGATTGGAGGCGAGAGACTTCATAATTTAAAGACATAGTATCTACGATTTCCTCAATATTTCAATCTCAATTGTTTGGGTCAAATATGTTAGTATTTGGAGATAAAAAACGAAAAATTGTTGAATTAAAACACATAGAAGTATAGTTTTATTGTATTTCACTAACTTTCCATGTTTTTTTTATTTTTTGTCGTACGACAAAAATTCGTTTGCAAGCCCGCCCATATTCATATGTGACCTGTATTTGCGCATGCGCATTTCCATTGTTGATAGTGAAAAGCATGGCGTCCAAAGCAAAAACAAATCGTGGCCGACCTGTTAAATTGACAGATTCAGCTAGAAAAAGAAATCGGAAAGAAGTTCTGGCGAAATACAACAAGACCAAGATAAATATTGGAAAGGAGCATGATCGATGGATAAGCCTCAAGGACCGTCTAAATGTAGGATCTCACGCCGAAGTCGAAATTGTAAATAAATCAACACGTGCTTACCTCAGCATCCATTGATTGATATCGATACGATCTAGGTCATTGCGTGTGCTTCTGGGATTGTTTCTGTGCATAATTAATGAGTTTGATTCTTACAGACGACACAACAAATCAGCATTTATCCGTTAATTACGCTAATTATACAAAAAAGTGTCGACGTGGAAGATCATTATTCAGTCATATCTTCGATATTTCCACAAAATTGCCGACTAAAAAAAATAACCATTTTCGTAGATACTATGTCTTTAAAGCATGATGCTCTAAACCACTTGGCCATCCTCCCCCCCACCCCAACCTCTAGCCCTTAAAATTGAAAATAGGAGGAAATTTTCTGTCACTAACTTTACTTCCCGAGAACGTTTGAACCAATCAAGACCAAAGTCTTCTACTTGAGTTCGGACATGAACGAGATTAATGTGATCTAAAATTTTCTTAAAAGGGGGCCTTCGTCATCTGTCTTTTTGCTAGTATGGTGCGCATGTTGTGTGTTGACTTTTGAACAGTTTAAACTTTCGCTCAAAATGTTCTTATTTGGTTGTTTTACATCAGCCCAATGTATCAGAGGTCAAAGTTCAGAATTTTTTCTGCCTCTGTGATTAAAGGTGGGTGGGGAGGAGGTATTTGTCTGTTCATTTGTCAGCAACATTTTGCTTTCTGTCAAAAAACTTTATTTTTTAATCTAACAACTGTGTTGGACATGACATTCCTTCTATATTTTCAGGAAGAGATATCGATAGATTACACAGAATACGAAGAGAGAATTTCGCCTTGGAAATCGCCTCTCACAATGAAGCTAGCAGTTGTTTTCATGTTTACGCAAATGACATGTAACTTGTTTTATGAAAGCAGAGGGGTGACTATTTTGAACATGTTTCCGTTAAGTTTGTTATCGAACATTTATCCAAAAGACGTCATATTTGGCAGAATCGTACAGATAGTGTGCGTAAACTGCTTCTACATATGGAGGTTGTATTGTGCCGAGGACTGGGCATGGAACGATTGGTTCTCGTGATGAATAAAAACATTTTATATATGTACTAGTTCTGTTGTAAGAGACATTGCTGTGACTTACAAAGGGTCGAGATAGTGATTTCTGACACCCCTGGTATGGCATTTTCTCATGAAGTCGTGGATTCTTGTTGATTCGTGGGGTCATAAATAGCGTGTATAAGTTTTCATTTGCAAACTTGTCATCGCTTGTTTATGATTCAATTCTGATAAAAAGATGTCTCCTGATTTTAGAGGATGTAGTTTGTTGATAAATGTCAAAAATGGGGTAAAACACATAAAAATGTCATAAATTCTGTATGATTTGTACCAAATATTACTAATGTTACCATAACAACATTTTATTTGCTTTAAAAACAGTTCAATATATGGTAAACTTTTAAAGATGTTCTATGAAGCATTTAGAATGCTCCTGTTACTATTTTTAGACCAGCACCACTTTTGATTGGTCAATCCAATTGTAATCCACGACTCGATGAGAACATGAACATGGAAGAGAGAGGAAATACAGTCCGTGTTTAACAAATCTCCAAATATAAACTGGCAGCCTATAAAGAATATTTTTTAAAGAGAAGTAAGGCTGAATGATTAGTTTATTCACCTTAATACTTGTTTCATTAAAAAATTATTGTTTTTTATTTATTTCGTGAAATGTATTTTGCCCCACTACTTCATGAGAACACAGGATATATGCTTACTCACTCAAAGTATTTTTTTTTTAAACTCATTTACCCCTAAAGACACATTTGGACTGGTCTAAATCATTGATTTACAGAAGAGTCCATTGTCTTACAGGGGTTGATGAGTTAAAGGTGTTTAATATGCCATACTCAGTAATTTTGGCAGTTATATGGCGGCAGACATTTTGAATGTACCCAGGAAAAGTCCACTGATATCCCGTTTTACTCTTTGCCATTTGTCAGCAGATAAGGTACCCGATTTGTCGATCCAATTCCTGTAGTATTCTAATTACATTTTTTTTTATTTTACTTGTACACACTCAAATAGGCTCATAATCACTCATTCACTTGTTTGAAATGAACCGTTTATCACATATTTGTAGTTAAACTGAAATATACGTGAATAACATGTCAGGAATTATAAGAGTTCTCAAGAACGTTAATTTTTCTGTTCTGGTAACATTTATGGTAATCGGTTATGCAAGTGTTGAATAACATGGATTGTGTTTGTTGAAAGTGAGAAATTGTTTCATATTTGTTATACAAAAAAATTAAAAAAAATTCAGAAGTTCGTTGTTTTTCTGTATTTTGCTTATGCTCGTTTAAATATTTAATTTATGCACCACAAATGACAATTTGCGGAACTTTTTCATAGGACAACACGGAGTAGTGTGTCCATTTCCCAAAGTCGACTGCAACCAAATGAATTTGTCCCGATATTTCCACGACCAGTATCAGCGGCAATGTGTAAAGCAGCTAATTGTCTGAAAATTTTTTCACTTTTTTTAACTCATCAACCCCTGAAAAGCAATGGATTCTTCTGTAAATCAATGATATAGGCTAGTCCAAAAGTGTCTTTAGGGGTGAATGAGTTAAATAGTTTTTTATGCCACACTCAACAAATTTGCAGTTATATAGTGGCAGCCAGTTTTCAATGGTGGAGGAGAGACCCTGGTTGCAATGCATCCAGGAAGTGACCGCTTGCGGTCTGCAAGAGAACTGCCAAACTTTCTAAAAAAAATTAGCTTAGGTTGTAGCAGAAGAGGTGAGAGACTCCACGGCTTAATGCCTGATGCTCTTGCCACAGACTTCGCAAAATACAAGAGCTGTTTTAGCCTTTATACACAGAAAGACAACTACAGAACAGTTCAAAAATCAATATGCCAGAGGTCACAGATCAAAATGGCTTTACACTCGAATGACTGCCCCATTACAAATTTTTACTCCTGTGAGTAAAAAAGTTACGATACCATCAATAAAATGCAATACCAAGTGCACTGGCTTGGCCACTTAATTTTGGAAGGTACTGTACATATACTGTTGGTATAACGTGTACAGTAGAACCATGCTAATAAGACCACCCAATTGGCCAGGGTGTCTAAAGTGAGGGCCTGGACATACATATAAATACAGTAAAACCTGTATAGCAACCACCTGTATATAAAGACCACCTCCCTATAAAAACTGGTTTTCTTGTGTCCCTAAGGAAGGTGCTACATAAGTTTCACTGTAATAGTTATTAAGAAATTTGGAAGGTGGATGAATATTTACTGTCTTAAAATTGAGATGGTCGCCTAAGGAAGGTGGTCTTTAGACAAAGGTTCCACTGTATTTCCCCCCAAATATCAAAAAAACAAAAGACAATCTGAATATACCTTTTTATTTCAATTGAACTTTTTTTTTTCACAAATACACTATACAAAGGTCATGACATGAATGACCTTGGGTCATAAAACCAAAAACATTGATTTCCTTAATAGTTTGGTTTCTTAGTTGGGTTTCTCATTTATATATATATATATATCCTTAATAAGAAAAAGAACTTGAAGGTAAACCCAAGGTCCAAAATGAAGAAAATAAAAAAAGAAAGAAGAAAATGACTTCAAAGTTAACCCTTTCAACACTACAGACCATAATAGACTAGTCTAATACAATGGAAAAGAGCATTCCACTTAGATGGTTAGGGGTGAAAGGGTTAATATTAATGGGTCTACAAATAATTTACGGAATCTATGGTTTGATCTGCCTTTTTTTTTCTTTAAGTAGTAAACATCTTTGGCACATAAATTGCTAAAGTTTTCATTAAATCTTTGCCATCAAATTTAAAATATACCCTTGTGTGTCGTCTGCATTTCTTTTGTTATCATGTAATAAATATCTAATCTAAAATGGCCTATCTAATTAACCACGAGCCAAAAAATAACGTGAAAATCTGGAGGAAAGTATCACATACAGAATAAACAACAATTGACCTACATTACCTTTTAACTCGTCAAACCCCTGAAAAACAATGGACTCTTCTGTATATCAATGACTTGGATCAGTCCAAATGTGTCTTTAGGGGTGAATGAGTTAAACAAAATCAAAATTTGCGTTATTAGTTGTTAAAAAAGTTAAAACATGGATCATCATGGTGTTACGTGCAGGTGAACTGATGACTTGCAGTTCTGATAAAAATTGCTCGACCCGACCAAAAAAGGAAGTGGGACGACATAGATTTGATGGAAAAAAATCTGATGGAGGGGCATAAGAAAATGTCCCAGGATGATAACCATGGATGTTTGAATGGCACAATTTCATTTGTAAATATATGTACAGTTTAGTAAAGGAATACACATTATTTAACTACCTAGTGATACGAAACTGTGGCTTGTCTAGCTCTTCTTAAAAATACCAAGTCTTTGTTTTATAATTACAATGGAGACACATAATTGGTTACATTTTCTTTCTAATCTAGGTTAATATTTCCTACGCTAGAGACACAGGTTAAGGGGGTTCGGCCATTGCACTAGGCATAGCACCATCGAAGCCGTAATGATTACAAGATGCAGTGAACTCGACTTGAGATTAATACATATACTCAAAATACACAATCTCTACTCTACCGAATAGACAAACTTTACTATCAATAAATACTAGAATGACCTTGGGACAAAAGTGTTTCCTTCCAGATATATTTAAAGCAATAAAAATTCCCTGAGTTTACTTTGGAAATACCAAAATATCATCGTCTCATCTGGGAGGCAAAGAAGCAACATGCAAATATCGAGTAACAAATATAAACATGACAGGTGCTGTCCGACCTTATGATCAGAGTCCATATCTCTATTAGTTTCCCAGATAAAGGACATATTATCGCATTTCGATTATTATATGTAGACTTGGTATTTTCTAGAGAGATGAGCCGTACTATAGGCGTATAAACCTCTACGTTAAATAAGGTTTCCTCCAGATTTTACGTCGTCGTTTGCTCGTTATAGGAATGTTGTTTTGAAAACTAACCATGTAACATTCTACGTAAGGCGTACCAACATAGCCGACGTTGATTAAACCTGCCGAACAGACAATGCTTCTTAGATCTAAGTTCTTTTCCTGTTTTAGATGTATGTTGAGGGACAAGACATTTTACCAACTTTCTTTTCAAGCTCTGGTTTCCATAATATATATATATATATATATATGTATTGGTAACCGTCCGCAGACAAGAGTACACATTTGTCAAACGTCAACACACATGTATAACATTCAAAGTCATTGAATAAACTACATGAAATGTAAAATTAAAACATCTATATACAACAAAAAAAAAAACAAAAAAAAACGTAATTATTTCCATGGAAACGAATCAAAGATAAAATAATGAATCATTATAACAGCATTTACAATAAAATGTTTACTTTTCTCTACAGTTCAACAAAATAAATCCACATCTGTGAAAAGGTTGTTTTGAGACAAATTCTTGGACCCTGATATTTCTTAATACGGATGTTATTTTTAGCACTAAGGCATACGTTCTGGTTAACATACAATATGACAATGACTTCAAAATGCCCAAATTGTAGTCAATTTGCAAACGTTAAAGGGCCACAACTCTGTAAGATATGACATATTTAAAACCTCTACTGTATAGGTACTGTAAGTGTATATCTCTATAGGTATATTTCATAGAGAACTAGTTAAACTGAAACTATCCCTGTTTAACAGACTCAGTTATTTAAACTTCAATTACAAATTATCTCGTCTCCCCCTAAATAAACAGTGGACTCTTTCACGTCACCGATATGAAGTAGAATTCACCGTTTCTCTGGGAGCATGAATTAATGTACGTGGAACTATTTGACCTTGAGAGTGTTCGAATGGACAAGTCTATACGACCTATATTCTCTAAAAATGACTTCAATATCTGATGATATCGATAATCACAAAATATTTCATTTTCTTGGGGACCCTCAAAGATTTGAAAAATCCTACATTTGGGCATTCATTACAGTATAACAAATTTCGCACAAAATTTAATAATATAAATATATACAGCAGGTATCACAAAGAGAGAAAAAATGATCGCTATAAATTTCCCCAAGTAATAAAATATTTTCTCCAATATAGTTAGTATGTATGCTATTAGTAAGCCAATATTTCAACCCCTTCCCCCTTTCTCCTTTCCTTTAAAACTTTTTATATCTTTCCGATTATATAGGGAAAATTCTTTCCCCACATTCCCTTGGAACAAAATCACAAATGTTGAGGAACTGTCCTTCCATCACAATTATGTTTGCCATAATTCTTTATTTTTGTTTTGGTAAAAATTTGAAAATATAAAAATGAAGTCAAGCGGTGGCCCCTAAAAAGACAGCAAAAACATTTCAATAAACATGAATAATTAAGACGATTTAATGTAAAAAGACTGGCACCCTGCATGAAAATTAAAAGAGGACGATGACAAAAGTGGAAAACAACTACAGAGAGGAGCGTTTTAACTACATCATTATATTGACAACTACGACTACCATGTTTACATGTCTAAATCAAACTAAAGTGGCTCTACCATTGTATATATATATATATATATGTATGTATATATAAGGAGGTCATATGTATATTGATCAACAATCGAAGGTATAACTGTACAAAACAAATAATCCCCAAATGGTACCCCTTGTATAATCCCCCTTGTATGTCATAATAAATGTACTCTCAGGTTAATCATAAAAAAAAATCTGCACATGCTGAGGCAAAATGAAAAAATCCCTTGGTCAATAGACTCAGCAACAATGTTGTTTAAAAAATGCTTGCGTATATAATCATTTAGCACAAATGAAGCCAAATTAATAACGACAAAAAAAAAAAAAAAAAAAAAAAAAAAAAACATGTGGAGTGTCAACACCTCGAACAAACATGGCTATTCTTTCGCAACAAACAACCTTTAGGAATAGATATTAAGTACTAAGATTTTGGTATAATATGCATAAGTAGTTCACTTTTTACTCTAATTAGTTACTTTATGGTACTAACGGTCTTTTAATTTGAACACAAACAACAATGAACATTGTGAAATCTATGGCCGGCAATACAAGCCATGAACACAATTGATTTTCAACGCTAAGATTTGTTGAGATGAAAAATATGCAAGAATTGGACTTTTTTTTCAAATCAGATACATTCAAGAGCCAATAAGTACATATAATTCAAATTTTACCATATTTTTCGAAGATTTTGGACAATCATGGAAGAAGAAAAAAATTCTAAAAATGTTGCAAAGTAAATGATGCATCAAAAAAATAAAATGTCCTTTGTAGAAAAAAAAAACAACAAATTTCTTAGTTAAAAATTTCCGGGCTTGATATAAAACTTGAAATATTTATTTCCTCACAAAAAAAAATCTATATCTAAAGTTTATAATATGCATGGTCTAACTACTAAATAGAAATAATAAAATACAACTTAACTCATCAATCCCTGAAAAACAATGGACTCTTCTGTAAATCAATGACTTAGGCAAGTCCAAATGTGTCTTTAGGGGTGAATGGGTTAATAAATTTTTAATGTTTTTTATCGAAATCTTTGACTAGAAAGATTATGTGGAATTTGCTAATTCATCTTTTAACAACAATAATTTACAAAAACTTGGGGTAGAGAACAAAGGAATTAAAATACAAACTTTGCAACAAAATATCGCGCAGGGGTTAAAATCTAAAGACAAGACCCCTAACACAACCTCTAATTCACAAACTGGGACAAAAAATACAGGTATAAATAAAGAAAAAAAATAAACATTTCAATAAATAATTTCTTCAAAAATACACAACTTATAAGCTAGCTATGTTTTTTCCTAAGCTACTAAATTCAGATCTATGTTCATCACAAAAACGATATAATTTATTTTTGTCCTTGACCTATGACCTTGACAATTTTATATGCCTCATCACATTTGCTGCGAACATAAATATTCAACATGTAACGTCAACTTCTCCGAATTTCTACGACTGAATATTAAAGCTTTTTGTCCAACCTTTTTAAAACCCGGTACAGTTTTCAAAAAAAAAAAAAAAAAAAAAAAAAAAAAAAAAAAAAAAAAAAAAAAAACAATTTGTTCAAACGACGTTTCCCTAAGTCTATAGTTAATATCAGCAATTTAAACAGGATAAATATCATAACAACAATACTTACATTAAGTAAAATATGTATATATATAAAAGAAAGGAACTTTGAGGTGCTGGCCGAAAAAAGAATTGATTCGTGTTTTTGTGACAAAGCTGAAAAAAATCATCGATCAAAAGCACCGTGTTCTAACTACGTCTTGATTGGTTTCTATATTTTGACACTGGTTTAAATATAAAACCCGTTAGTATTTTGTCGTGCCCCTTTCCAAAACATTTAACAGTATAAGCAAGTGAAAAAGAATGCTGGGTAATAAAAAAATTAGTCGTTAAGTAGATTTGCTCTTCTTCTCACGGTAATATAACGTGAACGTAAATTGTTCTAAATGACGGTGAAAAAATTTGTGAAAAGTGTGAATTTTTAAGCCCGCAAAGAAAAACAGAAACTTGCTGGCTTTTGCAAAAAGCAAATGTTTCTTTGCTAAACACATATATTTTATCTCTTTATTTTGCATATATTCTGAAAATGAAGATGCTTTTACATTTTCATTTGTTTTTTTTTTTATGAAAACTTTAATTAACTTAACACCCTTTATCATTCATTTAAAGAAATATCGACGTAAAAACACAACATTGAATTTCTTGTAGATTAATTCATTTTTAGTGTTTAACAGGTAAAACAAGAATTTTGTATTAAAAAAAAAATGATAGAAAGCCACAAACATATAAAGTGCATTGTGCAGCTTATGCACTCCGATCTATAAATAGAAACAGATATGTAAAAAAAATCCAACCTTGATTTGGTATATTTGTTTGGTGTATAAAAAGATTGTAACAATAACTGTAAAAAGTTCTTTTTTTTTTTTAAAACAAATTCTTTAAATGCAAATTATATTTCATTTTACAACCTAAAAATGACAAAAAATTTGTAAAATTGGCCTCGGGGGATAAAACTGTAAAATTTTATTGCTATAATGGTGCTCAACAGGTAAAATCGAAATCTCCAACTATTCAACATGTATACATAATAAATTTTGGACGATATTTCTGTGGTGTGTATCGAGATCCACAGTTTTTATATATCAACATTTAAAAAGTAAAACATTTACAAAGGGAGATAAATACCATTATCCCAAACGACATACAAGTAGAACCACATATATGTTTTAACAACAATCAATCACCGCTTTTGGTGCCATTAAGTATTTGAAGAACACCACCTCTGGTCCGTTCCTGGCATCAAGTCCGTCGTCATTAGACAGATGATAAATGCGTTACAGGATGCCGTACCAGTTGTCACTGGAATTTTGTACCAGTGTAAAACAAACGATCCACAACATGAACAACGATAACAAGAATTACAATGATAAAATGGTGGTCACACGAACCGTAGTAATAAAATCTCGTCACAGACTGCTTAGGTTGATATAAAATCTTGCAGAGCTTTAAAAAAAAAAAAACCCGAAAAGAATAAAATCTCGTCACAGACTGCTTAGGTTGATATAAAATCTTGCAGAGCTTTAAAAAAAAAAAAAACAAAAAAACAAAAAAACAAAAAAAAAAAAAACCCCGAAAAGAATAAAATCTCCACTCCAGAGAGAAGTAAATCGATTCATCGTTATTTCTTCACAAGAAAAAATTTTTCCAAATAAATCCGAAAGAATTTGTGCAAAACCTCTTTCTGAAATTTTAATAAAATTGCCGTATATCCATCAAGCCTCAAAATGTTCCAATGTACGGCTGTAAGTTTAGAATAAACTCGGCCCATTATCTGTATCCGAACAAATCTGCCGAGATACACACCGTTTTTGTGAGGGGTTCGGTAGGTAAATGAAGCACATACAAGAAGGAGCAGTCATAATGCCAAAAAAAAAAAAAGTAAAAATGAAATGCTATTTATAACGCCACGTGTGTCAGTCATACGTAAATATCTCAACAGATCACGCATATTTTCTACCAATAAATACTACAGTATTGGTGATATAATAACATAGTCTACACATTTGTCCAATCGTCAATTACTTTTCCAAGCACACATTTTTAAAAAATAAACACATACTTGAGGCAACATGAGGATAAAATACATGAAAATATTCAAAATGAATTAAAAAAAAAAAAAAGAAGAAAGATCAACTTAAAAACGTATTATACATAAGATATTTACATAGAGTAATAAAATGTGGTTTTTATCGCATTACTATGACAACAGATGAAGTCTAACTGTCGAAAATGGTTCAATGACGATAAAGGGAAACAAACATCGCTAATGATAAAAACAAAAATTTACAATGTTAAAAAATATGCATTTGGTATGTTTTAAGTAGATATTTAAGTTTGCAAATTTGTTATACCTCATTATTTTAATAAGTCCCGCAGTATATTTACTGCCGCACAAAAAAATTCATATCAGCAGTTTAAAAAAATGTGAATTCGTCATTCCCTTGCAATTCTGGCTAAATGATGATTAATGAATATTTAAAAAAAAAAAAAAAAAGGGATAAAATATTTCAATTAATAACATTGATAAAAGTAGTTATGTAACAAAAAAAATGATATCATATAATTATTTGTTAAAATTGAAAATAATCATAAAAATGTCCTCAAGAAATTTAACCGTTCTTTTTTTCATTATTATTATATGTTTTAAGACATCCTGCTTCTTCATTCAAAATTGAATGAACTTTATATATGTATATATTTATATATATATATGTTGTGTATACAGCTGTACAATAAAAATAGAAAAAAATTAAAATCAAAATTTAAAAAATAAAAGTAACACAAGTTGGTTGCGTCTTTCTCTCTATAGCTCTTCCGTTTTCTGCTTGTGTAGTTCATTATGGTTTTCATCTTTTAGTCTGCAATACACATAAAAAAAAAATAATTTTCAATATCCTTTAAAAATTCTATTTACTTTAACCAAATTTTTCTTTTATTCCATGAGAAAAACTAGGTAAAATTTTCCATGAACAGGTAAATTTGAATTTCACCAAAGTATATTTGTCTCACCAATTTTTTTTAATATATAGTGATCAGAATATAAAGTGAACCATTTATTTTTTGCTATTTTTAATGCCCCCCCCCCCCCCCCCCTTCACCAACATTGAAGATGGGAGGTGGGGGGCATAATATTGCTTTTTTGTCCATATGCAACATTTTGGAATCCATCCAATAACATGACTTTCTTTCCTCCTAGCTAAACCAGAGTTGGTTCTTTGCTTAAGATCAGTAAGTTATGCCACCAACCATTTTCAATTCATCTGCAGATGCCACTATCCATGGTTGAAGTTATATAAATTTTTACCTATGCCACTGGGCCTCGCTTATTAGTTGCATCTGAAAGTGTCATGTGACTTTCACGTCTTATGCCAAGCTATTAGCAAAGGCACGGCCAGTCTGAAGTATGACCAGGTATCGGGATTTGAACCCAGGTCCTTCCATGTTGAACACTATATACTGTGGAATTTTTGAATTATGATTTGGGTTTTAACGGCACACTCAACAACAATGTTTCAGTTATATGGTCGTGGCTAGTTTTTAATGATGGGGTAAGAACCTGGATGACTCCCCGCCTTCCGCAAGTAAACCGGCAAACTTTCTCACAAAAATCCGCTTAATAGGTTCCAGAGAGACTCAAAGCTGCCTTGACCAGAAGTGAGAGACTTCGTGGTTCAAAGGTCGATGCTTTAACCACTCAGCCACGGAGGACAATATACACTATGGAACCACTACAGTTTTAACAAGTGAGTGACCAAATTACAATTCATCATTTTTATGTGTCAGTCAATTTGTTCTAAACTCAAGACGATCTCAATCGGACATCGACTTACCGTAACTAATGAAAGTCAAATCCTCAATGGTAGCCATTTTGAAATCCTGGTGGAATCAGTTGGGCCTGTAATAAAATAAGTGAATAAGAATTGATCAATTTTTTTTCAAGGCGACGTCAGTTACCAAGTTTTTTTTTCTATAATCTGTTATATTTAAAAAATAACGTAAATATCAACCATTTCTTTTATACAAAGCAATAAAACCCCCTCTATTGAAAATATCCTTGAAGAATATTTTATTTTTTTGGGGGGGGGGATTCAAATAACGTTAAATGTATCAATAACCCAGATGTAAAGTTATGTTTGTTGTTGCTTCCCTTGCAGCCAAGAATCACCCATTTACCCCTAAAAACACATTTGGACTGGTCTTAGTAATTGATTTACAGAAGAGTCCATTGTTTTTCAGGGGGTGGATGAGTTCACTCATCTTCCCTCGAAAATACAATGTACTGTAAAATCAATGATGTAGGTCAGTCCAAATGTGTCTTTAGGGGGAAGTGCCACAAATGGTGGCATGCCACAGACTGATACCAATGCATCGAGGGTTCTTCAACGTGCAACAGATACGGAAAGAAACACAGGACCTGTTTATTTTTTTCTCATCCAAAAGACCATTGACTTTTTACTCCTTATGCTGCACCCTTGTCAAACAAAAAAAAACCTTTTATCGTAAAAATATTCAGGTAGGCCCCGATATTGGCAATCGTACAGAACCTTCCAGCGAGGCAAATGCTCAAACTGACTAGGCCATTGTAAATAATCCCAAGAGGCAACTGACCCATGAAGGTCATGTAAGTATGCAAGTTACTGTGAATTGCTTATAATTTGTGATAACCTCATTTCGTGTAATAATTTGTGACATTATTTCAATTACTGGTCTTTTCAGGTCTTTTGCAAATATCTTTAAGGTGTAAAAGACTAATCTTGCCCAATGGAACATAAATGTCGAGAGACCATGTTGGACACACAATTCGGCTAGATTACTTACTGCAGTGTTCAAAGCAAATCCTGTTGGCTGGGGACTAGTAGCTTGAATGATACCCAGACCGTCCTGCGTGATGTAAGTATCGATTGGTCCTGGGCTGTTGGCCAAGGGCATAGAGCGGCTGCTAGCTGGTGAGGTAGCTGTAGGAATCCCTTGGTGCAAGTTATTAAGCATAGCTGAAAATATACAGTTAATTCCTTGAATTGTAAGTTTTCTTCAGACACAAAATGGAAGATCGATAGTCACGCAATGATGGAATAAGAGAACAGTGATCTGATTTTCCCCCCACCTCATGCAAAATCTGTTAACTGTAAGACTGCTCGATTAAGCCTTTAAGAACTGTTGGGATCATCAACCCCTAAAAAAACAATGGACTCTTTTGTAAATCAAAGATTTAGGCCGGACCAAATGTGTTTTCAGGGGTGAATAAGTTAAATGACTTTTCAATTTGTCACATCTGACTTAGCTCTGGGGTGCATACATCTCTTCAAAACATTTTACATTATTGTGTGTATAATGCATACCTGTAATTTTTTGCCCCAGTTTGATTTTCACCATTTTTGCCCTTTAATGAGAGGGCAAATTTAAGATAAAAGCAAAATTTTCAAGCTTAAAAACTGAAGCATGGACATAAATGCTATCCACGGCACTACGGTGATTTTAAGATGGGGTAAATATGTTTTCTGTCATAAAAGGGCAAAAATAACTGAGGGCGAAAATTTCCAGGTGAGGTATACTGTATATATATTGTGATCTATGTAAAAATTTCACAAGCTACATTTCATGTCATTTTATCTTTTGTTCCATTACTCGGGGTTAGGGTCATTAATCTTAGATTTCAAAAGTTGAAGTCAAGTTTAAATGAGTAGAAAAAAATTTTCCTCGAAAGAAAAAAAGAAATTTAGATTTGATTTCAACTGTGAAGAAATGTTTGATGTCTTTTTTTTTTTTTTTTTTTGAGAAATAAAAATGTTCTTACCTGAAGCATACTGAGACTGGAGGACTTGACCTTCAAAGAAAGGGATTAAAATCAATATTAACAGGTACTCACAAGTAAAAAATTGTAAACTTGATATAAAAATTGACAAGTCCTTTTGTCTAAAACAAAAACCTTGATAATTCAGCATTTTTGCGACTTTTTGACAACCTGATTGAAATGTGAAACTTTGCCATAAATCCATAGGCCAAGGTGTCCTTTGATGTCATCAATAAGACTTGACATCCCTTATACACTTTTGTATGTTCAATTCTTAATTGTCTTAAAAGTATGCAGTCAAGGGTCACGTTTATATACAGTGAAAAAAACCAAATGCTTTTAGAAAAAATATTGACCTTTAATGACCCTTATACACAGGTTATAGAAGTATGCAGTGGCTTTTTATAAACAGGTAATCCTTTTACTATGTTTTACAGAATTTAATATCATTATTATTTGAATCAAGTGGATGTGATGTCAACATAATTCATCTTTTGATGTCATTATTATTTGAGAGAAGTAGAGTTGATGTCAACATAATTCATCTTTGATGTCATTTTTATTTCAGCCAAATGGACTTGATGTTGACATATTTTCAGTCATTATTAAGTGGACTTGATGTGAGATAATTCATATATCATTATAATCATCTTTGATGTATATATTTTTATATTTATAATTTCAGTCAAGTGGACTTGATGTTGACATAATTCATCTTTGATGTCATTATTATTAGAGTCAAATGGATTTAAGGTCGACATTATTCAGCTTTGATTTCATTATCATTTCAGTCAAGTGGACCTGATGTCAACATAATTCATCTGTCACAAGACATAATGTCATTAACACCACTTTCCTCATTACACTATGTCAATTTCATTTTATGACATCAAACTTTTCTTCTTGTAAAGGCTTGACATCATGTAAACATTAGACATAACCGTATTTAGTTTGTTGGCTTTATTGGTGTTTTAATGCCACAGTCAACAATTTTTCAGTTTTATGGTAGTTGCCAGCCTTTAATGGTGGAGGAGAGAACCCGATTACAATGTATCTGGGAGGAGAGTACCGACCATCTGCAAGAAAACTGGCAAACTCCCCCACATAATCAGCTTAGGTTCCAGTGGGGCTCGAAACCCTTGCTGTGAGAGATGTCAGGGTTTAAAGCACAATGCTCTAACCAGTCGGCACGGGGTCCCCATAACCCTATTTGGAGAACATGATGTCAGATCAGAGCACAGGAAACTTTCTTTAATGTTAAGTCTCGATGTCATGTATTCACAGTAACCATGGTTCAAACTAAACAGTGTCAATGTCAGATGAACATCAACAAACTTCATCTTTCATACTTGACATTATGTATACACATCAGGTGATATGGCTCCATGTAGAGAATATAATGTCAAACTACACAGCAATGGATATGATGTCAAATCATACAGCGAAGGATGTTATGTCAAATTAAACAGCATATATAACTTCAAATTACACAGAGTAGGATATAATGTCAAATTATACAGCAACGGATATGTCAAATTATACAGTGAAGGATATAATTTCAAATCATACAGCGAAGGGTATAGGGTCAAATTATAGATATAATGGCTTTCATAGATACAAAATTTATATCCTGAAGTCAGTATTTTTATGAAGAGACTTTGTGTGCGTTTATGATTTCAACTTGTCTTGTCTGACAAAGTAACTTTCATTTTTATGACCGCAAACGGGATTGGTGCCAGATGATCAGATATTTGTCATTGATGAGCCTTTCTATGACCTCTGCCTATGCGGAAGCTTCCGGGTCCGGAGGAAAATCTGATTCCACTAAACCGTATTTGAATATCTAAACCAATTATAATCAGAGAACGATGTGGTCAGTCGTAGGAGCGCAGATTTCCATTATGGATACTGTTAATCAATTTTATTACATAAGAGTTTTAACTTTCACATAATTTTTAAAGGGATCCGTTCATGAATTTGTTTTAATAAAGTCTTATTCTTGTATATTACTATGTGGCTATCGCAGTGTTTTTTGTTGTTGTTTTTTTTTTTTTATAGAATATTAAGTATTCAAAACATTGCAAACAAAACAAAATTCTTTATTTCAAAAAGAAAAAAAGTTCCAGAAACTGCAATGTATGCATGACAAGCACATTTGAGTTTTGTACAAGCAAAATGTTGCGTTGTCTATTAAAGAGTACACAATTTTATATATGTTATGCTGAATATCCTGTTCTTCGAACATTCTGACACCTCTTAGAACTGGCACGTCTGTCTGAATGATATTTGTTGTCAAATATAACACTAACGAATTTATTGCAATGATTTCAGCTTGGCATCATACTAACTCATGGCTCCCAGTTGCAAGGTTTTGACCAGATGAAAAGAGCTTATATATTTATCGCAATACGATCAGCTAAACTGACGAGTCACAAGTTCATTTTGTCTGTGCCATCGACTTTCTCAGTGCCGTGTTTGTACGTGAACATTAAGCATTACTCGAACATGGAAATTTCCTGTTTTAAATTTTTAGTGGAAGACCCCCCGATTTTCATTTTTCCTATGCCTCGTACATGGCCAAATACCAGAGGCAACCCTCGTTAAACAGGTTCCAGTTTGACACTGAATTCTTCCGCCTGCAAGGTCGCTGCTCTATCTGAAAGCCACTTGGAGTAGCCAATCCTAACCGAGGACCGTTAGTCTCAAAACACCACATTTCCAAACACTTTTGGCAGGCTGATAACCATTAACAGTGCACACATCGTTGTCGATGAAAGTTTGTTTTCTACATCTCTTTTGAGAGGACATACAGCTATATCTATCTAATTAACTCATCAACCCCTGAAAAACAATGGACTCTTCTGTAAATCAATGACTTGGACCATTCCAAATTTGTTTATAGGGATGTATGAGTTAAACCTTTTTCTTTCTTTTTTAATTTATTTTGTTCTGTTTATCACTAAGTTCCATTTCTGTCAATTTTTTAGTTTTGCTAGGAAAGGTCAACCAAGGGACAACTAGGTACCATCAAGTTTTGACTTTGCTATGGACTAAAGCACTAGCAAACTTAAGGATCAAAAGCATCTCATAGCACCTGCTTTAAAAGTCTGAAAGAACCGTAACTCTATCTATCAAGTATTTAAGTCCTGTAACACAGACTGCTTGAAGGAGAAATATTGATGGCTTGTGTTTTAAAATAAGCCTTGGGCTTATCTTGGTCTGGAGTCAAATCTGTACCCAATGAGCCACTTGTTTTGTTCTTGAAAATGGTGTTTTATGCCACACTTAAACAATTTTTCACCTAGGCCTGTATGGTGGCAGCCAGTTTTTAGTGGCGGAGGAGAGAAGCCCATTACAATGCACCTGTGGAGTGACCACCAGTTTTTCCACAAGTAAATATGCCAATGTTATCACGAAATCGGCGTGGGTTTAATCATGGTTCCAGTCTGGACATACTAGTGGTGAGAGACGTCATGGTTTAAAGAATGTATCCACTCGATCTCAAAGGCCCCGCCAATGAGCTACCACATCGGGTCACTTGAACTTCAGATGTCTTGCATTACATTATTTGTTCAAAAATCATCTTTTCCGATTCCGTGTCATTTATCTTGAGTTGCGATTCGCAGAACGATGTAACAGATTTTATTTTCCATTTAAAGGCATTCTTTCACAGAGCGTCATTTGTGTAAGGTCAAATAACAGCACCGACTTTCGACAATATCCACGATCAGAAAGCCAATAATTTGATATTGGCTTGGATGGGTTTTGTATCGCTTATACAAGACACTCTTTTTCACCCATATGTGTATCGCAATTTGCGATTAAATGTTTATGACGATGCACCAAATGATACTTTTTCTATAAATAGAAGCATTTTACGATGGAAATTTATTAAAATGACATTCTGTGAAAGTACACCTTTAATTGTTGAATCCTTGTAACGAAACTTTGAGAGAATCATTATCTCAAAATGGAGGTATACTCCGATATGAAGAAATAGCGTGACCATTTATAATTATATCATTTTGTGATTGGTCAGTCAGTTTAATGGCTTTGTGCGACACTCGACAACATTTTCGGTTAGACAGTAAAGGCCTGTTTTTAATAGAGGAGGAGGAAGCCTGGTAACCGCGACACAATTTCGATGTTAGTAACTCAAGGTCATTGTTAGAAAATGAACCAAGCTTATTCCCGCATATTTATCTTTACTTTTTTTTTTTATATTACCCTGCATACCCTATATCTATCGAAGTTTTTTAAAACAGCTTTAGCATAAAATATGTATTTTTTGATGAAGACTGTTATACATTGACATTACAACAACATTTCTTTGAGACTTCGTAAATATATTCGATATTTGAAGAAATTTGCCGACTTCACACTTTTCCAGTACTACTTTGCTTTCATTTTAATGAACTGTCGATTCCAGGTAATTGTGCATTCATTTACAGAGTTTCACGTTATCAATTTCTCCTCGAGGCTTGGCGTCATGGTGTTTCGTCCTCAATTAATGAACAGACATAAACAGCATCAGCGGTCGATTTCAATACTTATCATGCTGCCCATGATTACTGCATCCGATTGCCGATTTCAATAATGTCCAATTAAAAGTATTAAGTTTAAGCAGGTGTGAAATTGCACAGCAATTTATCCAAAAAGATAGATTAAAAACCTTTTAATTAGCTATTGATTTTTTTATCCAGATATTTATCGTAAAATTCGGTGTTTAATAATGCATGCAGGATTGATGTACTTTTATCAGATCCAAATCGTTTCAGATCTTTTGTCCTAGAAACACTCACTGCAGGGGAAAATCAAGGCTAATTACTTGCAGACAATGTATAAGGTACCACTTCATTGCTACATCTGTTATATTACGATAACTCCGAAAGTGCTTGCTCAGCTATGAAATTAAAGTCTGAAATAAACCTGTGGGTTAAAATTTTAGAAACTTTGACGATTTGTGACAAGACGGAAAGGGCAAAATGCTTTATATTTCTTCATTAATAACACCCGTCTTTTTTTTCTCGATCCTTGTGATTTACTCTTTCTTCACTTCAAAAGCCTGTCGACATTTAAAATTTGTGAAAAACTTGTGTTTTCTGACTGTAAAATATGTCCATTTCCAGTGGTATTTCATCTGTGATGAAGTAGTGCAAGTCTTGAATTAATAAACACGTTCAAACCCCATTTTGAATGTTGGACCAATTTTTTCTAATGCTCTAGATTAGTCCATTGTAGTATTTAGGGGAGAAAGCCTGCCATTTTGTCATCTGCTGTATATAGTATCAGCTACATTTGTTTGTTTCGTCATTTTTTTGTTTTTATATGTAACACAATTCATACCTGTAGCTCTCTGTGCTGAAATTAGTTGTTCTCCAACTCTCGCAAGTGGTGAGTTACTGACGGGGAGAGGGGAGGGTTCACTTCGCTGTATTTGAATGCCTGTTGTAGCCAGGGGACTTGTGGTAGCACCTATGTCAGCGTATATGGCAGTAGGGGAGACCTGCCGATCACTGGGGTTGGCGGTAGGGGTTTGGAAAATACCAGCAGGGTAACCAGGGAAGCCTAGATAACAACGAAAATAAAACACTTAACTAAAATTGAAAAAATTCCAGAGAGAGAAAAAATGTGTAAATCGTTTACAATAACAGTGGCATAATCAATTCAATGAAAATTCTTTGACGTTCTTTGTTTTACGAAAAAAATTGATAAAGTTGTAACAATAAAGATAAACATTTCAACTCTAAAAAGTTTCCCAAAAATGAACTGACCAAAAATATTAACATTTTGACAATCAAAAAGAGATGACGTTTTCTTTCTTTTTTTAAAAAAATAATTTACAATCTGAAATTATTGAAGAATCCAAAAATTAACAAAATTTTGATAAAAAGAAAACTCCAAAAATCTTAATAAAGTACAATTTCAATTGAAAATACTTTTTGTTTACAAAAACAAAAAATAGAGAATAGATGAAGAAAAAATTGCAACGGGAGAAACAGTTTAAAAATAACGAATAAATCAAATCTTGTTGTTATTGAAGAGGCTGGCTTCCCTGGTTTTGCATTGTCTAACAAAAGTAATAACATAGCGCACACACTATTTGGCACATTCTAACACATTAAAACATTCCTCCGCTGTAAATCTAAGCTTGGTAAACTTGTCAGTAAGTAATACTAGTTTAGTTTTCACGATGAACTAATAATGCAATCAGAATTTCAATTGTTCGTATCATCCAACAGATCATTTCACATGAATTAATTTGTATTAGAATACAAACATGATTTTTTTTTTTAAGTTTTCATTTTTCTCAAAAAAACAAAAAAAAACAAAAAAAAAACAAACAAACCCAAAATAAAAAAAAATTACGTGTTAATTTACTACTGTGGTTATAAATATATATGTATACGTATGTAAATATGAATATATGAATATCAATCACGATCATTCTACGTTGCGAATTTTCACGAGAGACGAAAACTATCCAGAATCAAAACTACATGCACATTAAAAAGAAAAAAAATATATAATAAATTAATGAATATATAGACATACTACAAGCATAATCTACAGCTAGGTTCGTCTAAGTATTACGAAAAGCGACCATTTTCAAGTGTGGCTGTGTCACTACTTTCAGACATGCAAAATCAGCGCAGCCATATTATCATATATCAGTAACATCGAGAATAATAAAAAGGGAGAAAAAAAAGGGGGGTTGCATTCAGAAAATTTGATTTAAGAAAAAATTTTGTTCTCAAATAAATGTTATATTGCTGCAAAAAAGAAATCAATGATCCTTTCTTTTTTTTTTTTTCGTTGAAAATTAGAATGTGCAAGATAAAAGTAATCAAATATAATTTTGATGATTTCAACTTTGAAAAAAAAAATACATGAACAGTCAGATCGGTCAATCGAATCTACAGATATTGGTGGGGGGGAGGAGAGAGATGAAATGGCTGTAAAAGAAAGGTGTCCTTAATTTACAGGTTTATCAAAAAAGGTTGGTCAGTTTTGTTTTGTTTGAATGTTGTTTTATATTCTAAAGGCCTTTACACATTGAGGGTCTAAAAGTGCAAAGGATCATACTTGAGGCCTTAATGTAAATTCGGGTCTTGTGGAGATGTGGCCTTCGTTGCCGATCTGACCCTATCATTTATTACTCATCATTCAAGAAAATCAGTCATCGTAACAAACAAATTTTTTCCCCCCACATTATTGATAAAAATATTAACAATATTAATCATAATGAATTGAAATAATGAATAAATAAGTTTGAAAAAAAAATACCAGAGAATTTGCCTCGGTAATTATTAGCAGACAATGAAGAAAGATTACAACAGAGAGAATTTGTGAATCAATCCGTTTTAAAATAATAATGTTCTCACCAAACAAATAAACAATTAAGATAAGTACGACAATGAGAATTTTGATGAAAAAACATTGGGAAGAACATTATTACTATTTAGTTATCGGCATTGAAATCATTTAACCCAGGTCAACCATGAACAACTTCCTGTGCGAAAAAAATAATAATAAAATACCCCCCCTTGTCTTTTAGAAAGGCGGGGCTATAAAAAGTAAAAAAAATATATAACGATACTTTTCAAAATTTTGTTTCATACATCGAAAGGATATTTATTTACTTGCGAGCTTTAAAAATCGTATTGACGTTTTGGCAATGGACTTGATCATGGAGTACTGGATGTTAATGAAAGCAAAGCTATACAAAATGTCTAAAACACGGCAATCGACCACACAAGGGCAGTTATGTAATACAGAATGCAATGTAAAGGAGTTAAAATACATATGTCAAAATCTACCAAACACACAATACAGTTCATACCATGGTAATTATTCCTCTATTTATATATATGTATAATATACACAAAATTGTACATTTTTGTTGACAAAAATATCAGTTTCACAAAAAAATATCGAAAAATAAATATAAATATATATTCTTTTTTCAACAATTGTTTGAATAATTACCATATACAATATCTATAGCATGGGCATACATGTACCAAATATACAAATCTAGGTAAGGAACCTGTGTGCTCCGAATGGCACAGGATTGAGTATGCATTAGGAACCCATTGGTATTTTTCCTTGGTTATACACTAAGATAATAACTGAACCTCTAGCTAAGAATAAAAAAAAGGCAGTTAGTGGTGTATGCTGGTCTATATATGCATATACATATAAATATATATAAAACACACAACAACAAAAATAACAGCACCCAGTCCACAACACATCTACGATCGAAGAGAAGGAATACCGGGGGAAAAATGTCTAACATCACATGACTACCTTCGTTTCAACTACACCAATTTCAAACTCATCAAATGGACAAATTTTCAAGAAAAGAAACATACAGAGTTTTGTTCTTTATTGTAACATGTTAATTAAAAGGAAATTTTTTTCTTTCTGTAATGTGACAATCTAAATGTTTTTTTTAGTTTTTGTTTATCACACAATTTTGAGCGAATATGTTTCAGTCACATGACAGTTGAAAAGTCACATGATGCAAAACATGACAAAGAAGCTGTAAGCATTGACCAGGAATGTGTAACTATGTGTTGAGCACGAGCAGATGTGGTGCTTACTTGGCGTTCCAGTGATACCCAACATTCCCCGACTTACACCACGTGCCCCAGCACTGCGAGCTACTGCTGCTGCGGCAACGGCCGAGCGAGCAGCCACCGAGGCAGTGGACGGACTTAATGTGGTTCCCGTTAGGCCTGCATCGGAAACAAGAGAGCATATTCACGTCACTATTTTTAGATGTTTTGGCAAGGTAAACAATTTAAAATATTTCAAGTTTTTTTTTTTCCACCCTAAACATTCGGAATGATTCATAACTAAAGATTATTCACATTTATAGACAGAAAATGACATCAACTAAATATAAGAAAATTGTGTTATGCTTAAATTACGATGGTCAGATACGCAAGAATTGTGAGTCAATCAAGAAATGAGATCGAGATTTCCAAATGAAGGAAAAATTCAGGTCAATGTTATTGAACAAAGAGAGAAAGAGGAAAAAAATGTTGTAACAAAATTTTATTCCCGATGAAAAAAAAATACCATTCCGACCATCCAATGAAATCACAATATGGCAAAAAATAGGTTTTTAAAAAAAAAAAAAAAAAAAAAAAAAATATAAATTGGTATCATGTATTTTTTTCAAAGGGAAACAACTCTTAAGAATTTGCAACACATTTAGAAAGGATTTAATAATTACAAATTGTTTTATCCTGTGAATTTTAAACCTCTTTATATCCTTCTCAAAATCATCGTAAAACAAAAATCATGCAGCATATCTTTTCTCTCCAAGTTCATAAAATTGTTTAAATTCGGTCTTTATTGGGACAATAAAATGAAAGTTAAATAAAATTAAAGACAAATCGGACAGATATGGAACGTTTAAAAGAATGAAACATATTACAGCAACGAAAACAAACAGGAATGCTCCTGAATAAAATAACGAACTCCAACATTACCGAAAATAATGAAAAAGTTATCCACGTAGAAAATCCTTTGAAGAATTATCCTGTTCGGCTAATCGAAACACACATTAACATTCGCGCTCACATTCAAAAGGAACATAATCTACATGTTCTCCTTAGGCAATGTTCTTTTAAGAGTTGTCTCCCTTGAAGAAACGGGCACAGGGCTTGACCCTTGTTAAAAAAAAAATTTACAATACATATATAACATATATATCTAGCATATGTCCAATAGAGATATGACCCATTTGCGAATACAAGTTCATAACTACTGCTAGGCAGATAAAAATTCTACAATAATCAGAACTGAGAAAGGGAGAGAATAAAAAATAAACTACTAAAAGCTTCTAAGAGTTACTGTTCTTGAAATGTTCATTTTACTTTTTCAGTTGTAAATGTTACAAACAACTCTACTTAAATTAAAGCTAAACTTAATTCTAAATAATAAACATGTAAAAATACAAGTGTAAAAAAAAAAAAAAACTTGAGAAATGTACTTTACCAACAAATTGGATTTTGACAATTTTTCTTGAAATTCTTATATTTTTCACTATCTTTTTAGATTTTTAACACAAATCAGCTATTTGGTGAAACAAACACACAAATCACAGTCATGAACCATACTCTGCTTGTTGATAACTCCAAAGCTTTGCGAATTAATTTTTCTGCATTTCTTCGGGGTAATATAATTAGCCTTTGAAATATTTGATGCACATTTCTCTTTTTTATTTTTTTTAAAACAAATTTATTTCTACATGCTTCAGAAACAGATAATTGACATGTCCAAAATAACTTGATGTTACACAAGTATATCCAGATATCCAAGATATAGTGATATCTGAGAAATAGTGATATTTGAGGTAAAAGGACACCCCAGATATAGGGATATCTGAGAGCAATATATACACAAAAGACACAAGCCTCAAAAAGACAGCCTGCTGCTTTAAAAGACAAAAAAGCACCACAAAAGTAAACGTACATTATGTTGCTAATTCTATACCATTACTTTTGAAACTTATTTTAATAAGAATTTTACTTTCAAAGTGCGTAAATTATATATATATATATATATATATATTTTTTTTTTGAGGGAGGGGGCTGGGGGGGTGTTGTTGGTCTTTGCAGATGATATCACTAAAATGACCCCCTAGATTTTTTACCACTTTTCCAAAATAAGTACACCTCAGTTAGAATTTAGCAAAAATCCCAATTTACTTCAGAACATTTTTACATAGCAGGTACATAATGGATGGAGTAAGCAACATCTAGATTGTAAGTTTAATTTCTGATGATTTTTTATCAAGATGTCAAATTGTGTTAATACTACATTTTTAAAGTCAACTAGTTCAAATAAACCTCCGAGCTGTTCCGCTCCATTACAGTTCATCATAATAGTATGTAGCATTATAGTGAAAAATGATGTGCAACACTTCCGGTTTAGTGGTTTATCAATTACATCATTATGCAGCAAAAAACGCCATCTACAGGAAAGAGATGACACAAGTCGTCTTTAAAAAGACAGAACATTTAGCTAAACTTTTTCCCCTCACAGATGAACTGTAACGAGATATCACTGAATGTCCTCAAAGTCTACAGTGAAACCTGTACATAACGACCTCCTTAGGGACACAAGAGAACAGGTCTTTATAGGGAGGTGGTCTTTATATAGAGGTTGATTTGTACACAAATGGTACTACTGGGGACAGCTGGTGGATTTTATACACAGGTGGTCGCTAAAGCAGGTTTTACTGTATATAAAGAAATCGGGAGCGACCTGTAACACATTTCTGTCGACATCGTGTGATCTCAGTACAAACTATTCTGACAAAATCGAATGGAACAGAACAGCAAGAAAAAAGATCTACTCATAGCTTCAACATTTTTGAACTAATTTCTGTTTCTAACTTCATTTTGTTTTTGTTTCTATGATGCAAAATTACTAGTAACATTTTTTTTAATCTAAAAAAAACAAAAATGTTTTTGAATACAAAATTTTCAGTGTTTACAATTACAAATGTAAAAATTCTGTATAGAATTAAAAAAATGGTTATTTCGATAACAACAAAACAATTGACTACCATGGCGACTGATTGGCTACTTCCTGTTCTAAATTTGGGACAAAGATTTAAAGCAAATGTTTGGACTGGATTTCTCTTTATCTTAAGATTTTTATAATGCTGTAAAACATTGGTGTTTTTTTTAAAACTCATTGACCCGGTAGTCACATTTGGACTCACCCATTTTATAGAATGGTAAAGTCCATTATTAGTATTCAGGTGTCCATGATTTAGAATCCAAATCTGACAATAATTTTATATGCCATATTATCTTTTTTTTTTACTCCCAAATTATGATGATGGACTACACTATTCTATAGTATTCTATACTATTGGGTGAGTCTGAATGTGATCACAGGGGTTGATAAATTAAACAATAAATATGCATACAAGTTCATGTAAACATGGTCTCAATATTAAAGCTATGGAAACAAGAAATAGTTTGGCCTTTTTCCTTAGCAAAAAAATATGAAATTAAAATGAATGAGTTCAATTATGATTTGTGACAGTACATTTTCCAAAAAAAAAAGAAAAAAAGAAAAAGGAAATAAACAAACAAACATCACTAAATTTTTATAACACGTCAATCTTTTAACCCTTTCTACCCCATGGGCCAACATAGACCAATCCAGAGCATGAGAAAGGACAGTCCATTATGGGGAAATAGGGGTAACACGATTAATACACAAACAACATGGAAATAACAATTGCATGATTTTCAAAGAAAGGCATTCCTGCACACATGATGATGGAGACAGAGTCCTTCCTGAAGAATATTTATAAAATCTGATATGATCAAATCGAATGCTGAACATTATTAAAAATGATACACACATGGCAAGATTTCATTTCATTCACTTGCGAACTTTTAACATAACAAGACTGAGGTCCTATATATATATATCTGGTTTTGGCAGAAAATAGTGCATCCTAATTTATAACGACATACTTGACCAATGGCCAAGAGATATCACCAAGACTTTGTTCTATTATTTCGATCACATTCATCTAACGCGGCCATATGTTAACCTTTTGTGCAAGTCCAAAATACAGTGATTGCAAGTTTATCCACAAATCACAGATTTTCCCCCATCCTTCTACTTGTCAAATGTGTAATAGATCTACCCATGTTGACCAAAACTGAGTAGTACAGTGGATTCTGTCTTGAGAGGCCATCCCATCTGCCACTGAAATGTGGTCTCTCAAAGGAGGTTTTATTCAGATATATTTAATCAAGTGATTTTCAAAATGTGATCGCAAAAGACAGATGGTCTCTCAAGACAGGTTCTACTGTAAAAGAACTTCTTGAACAACTACACAGTATCGGAACATTTCATCCCTGCCTGACAATGACGGTCATCAAAATATGGCCGTAATTTAACGAAGCAAATGGTCGCACATGCTGTTTTGGTTTCCTAAGTTTCTAAAGACAAAAACGACTTCAATATGCGGCAGGGAAATTATACAGAATACCATAAACTTCTGAGTATAAACCGCATCTGTGTATAAGGTGCACCTTTGTTCTCTTTCTAAAATAGTTCTTTATCTTCATTGATTCCTTGGTCACACACATCAAGCTTAAGATTTCATATGTTGGTCACATCTTAGTAACACTGTCAGCTGATCTATGCACACACAGATGACTTCCAAAACAGCATTTTTATGATAAAAACATATCAGATACTGCATATTTTCTCAGAGGGCATGAGGTCACTTTTGAGAACACATGATTCTTGGAGATGTACATCATTAGAATATTCATTGCCATTTTTCTATAGTGATCTTGACCTTTCACCTGTGACCTTAAAATTCATTAAGGTATGATCATCTTTTTGGTGATGCTGCTGACCAACAAGGTCACTCATGATCGCTGAATTCATTTCAACTGACCTTGACCTTGTACATCCATTGCATTCAGGTACATGAATCTGGCTAGACGAGTGAATTTCATTTACCATAAAAGATGATGTCTGCAAAATGTCCTGCCAGCTGACATTGTGAGGTGGCCAAAGAATATCAATGTTTTCAAATTCACTTGCCTCAGTTTACAAAACCTGATCAGATGCTTGACTCAGAACTCAAAAAATTTTCTACCAGTAGGAATCAGGACTACATTTTAAAACATCGATCGTGATTAGTAGAGTATTTAATTTGAAGTGAAGCATAGAAAATGACTGATAACCCCCCCAGGGAGCCAGGGAGTGGAGTATGGTGCAAACACACTGAACTAGGATCACTCAGAAGAAAATGATATTTCTGCCTGGTATCATAAACAACAATAAATCTATTAGCTCTTAACAAATCCTCTATCTAATTCAGCAGCCATATTGTCAGGGATGAGGTTATCTCCCTTTGTTGTGTTCTTCAAATCAAGGAGTTATTGAAAGTATTCCTCAGTGAGAACATGCATAGTTTGATATCAACAATGGACTACATATATATATATATACAAATGCCCTGCTTTTTGTACAATGATATAAATAATTATGGCAATATGATGAAATATACAATGTATATTACTATGGCAACAAATAAATAGATCCATGGTGGAGGGTAAAAAAACCATGGCAACAAACAAATTTATTGCTTTAACAGTTACTTCATATTTTCATTTAATCTTTTTCATCTTTTAATAAAATCTAAAAGCATTTTTAATACAAATCCATATCTAACCGATAAAAAAAAATGGGGGAAGTTATTAACATATTTCAGCAAAACAACTTAAATAAAAACTTGTACAAAAAAAAAAAAAAAAAAAAAAAAAAAAACCAATTTCTAAACCAACATTAACAGAGTGAGATTCAATTCAAGTTCCCACTTATTAGCGCAGAACAACTCGACCTGACATTCTACTAATAGTTCTTTTTCACGAGCCAACGGAACAAAGGAGAGGTAACTCTCTTTAGAAATTGAGGTAGTTTGGTTGGGTACTTGTTTTAGGAATATCATCGTCTAAATAGCAGAATCAATTTCATTTTTTATTGTAAAATGGAATTTTGAAAATTTACTCTTAAACATTTTTTTTAGTAGTTATCAATTCTATTTCTATCTAAAGGTTTCCGTTTTGGTATTGACAACTTGGGACAGCTTTCAAACCAGATGAAAATAGTTGCATAAAAATTATTGCATTTACTTCGAGGGAATTAACGAGGGAAGTTACTAGCTTTGCTCTAGGGTTACTATTCACAGTGAACTAAAACTATTTCGAATGCAGATAGATAGTTGAATTAATGTTGTATAAACAGTTCCGAAAATGGAATTTGTTTTTCCAATCAGAAATGATCGAAGACACCCGAATAAAAAATTTAAGTCACAATAAAACTTAATGATGTCTATGGTTCTGGTCTTGTTCACCATGGGCTTCCATAGAAATGTAGGTATATAGATAATATATATATATTGAATACAAAAGTTATACATAGCACCTTTCCGGGAAAATCAAAACCAGAAATCATGAATTATATTTATAAAAAAAAAAAAAAAAAAAAAAAAAAAAATCATGCAGCCATAAAAATTCCTCAGTAACTTTGGTAACATACAATGAATACACAATAACAGTTCGTTATACGGACAGACAAGATACGTGTTGTGTAACAAGTGGCTAGGTTTATATCTATATATACCACACACGTGTAAATTAAAAAACCACGGCAGTACCGAAATAACAACATTTACATTGACACAGAAAAACTTGCTAAAATAAATTAAAAATGAAAAGCCTTGTGCTGTACCAATAATATACAGAATGCTATACGAACTCCCAAAAACTCAGCACATGGCCCCATAGACATGTGGCTATGTTTAGACTTCCTGTTTCGAAGCCATGTTATCTATCCGTTAGCTATAGTATATAAAATGTCAATATACTTCTTGTATCAATTCGAATTCAGCCTTTTAAACGATGGTGAATTTTTAAAAAAAATATATAAAGGATATTGCTTTCTTGCGGAGCCGTATCACAAAGATGACATCGACAAGGGAGATAAATCACCTTTTAAATGCATTTCATAAAGTATTAAGTCTAGATAACATGGCTTCAAACCAAGAAAATAATGACTGGTCCATAAAACGAGACCTTTTTACAACAATCATTTCTCCCCCCAAATATCAATAAATTAAACGATAACTTAAAAACATGGTTCAAATTCATAAAGGAACACAATGAACACGCAACCAGGACTGAACGCCATTTTATCCTCCATGACAGTTTTGTCGCCCAAAATGATATGTCGTTGAATTAACTGAGTTTCATTCTGGTAAATATCTCGTTATGGCAACAGAGGTCTTCCATCACCTACCAAACATGCTTGTAAACTTGATCTTGATTGGCTGAAAGTTGAAAGCTGATACAGAGGGTATCTATTTTTAGTACGGATACCACTGACCTAGCTCTAAAATTTCCATACCTGGATAGTAGTAGCCAGCAGGGGCCAACGTCGGAAAGCCTCGACCATAGGGGTAACTGGGCAACCCAGCAGGGAGATAACCTGAAAATAGATTTCGTAAAAAAAGATGTCTTCAGAATGCACATTTTTCAATATTTTTTAATCAGTATGTTAACATTTACAAGCTGGTAGATTATTCTGTTCAAATGATATCAACTTCATCAAAATCGAAGGAAAACAATCTTGCATCACAGGCGAAAATAATTCATTGTATACGTCATTTTCAGAACTATCTATCGCTAGTTAAAAAAATAAAAATTGTATGTATATACTGTACAGTTGCTTTTATTCGCGGGGAATTTCGCTACATTCGGTTAAATAAAATTCCGCGAAATTAAATACCCGTGAATGTAATACCTTACACTTATGAAATATCAGAAAGACAATTCGTAACCAATATTGCACGAAATATAATACCTGTGAATACATTCCTTTCAGAAAAACGTGAAATTTTCTCCACACAAAATTAAACAATTATACAGTATATATACTACATTATAGATATAAAATCTCAAGCACACACTTAAGTAACTAGCGATTTTCTAAACAAGAGGCTTGGGAACCAGTCTACAGGCTCATGTACATTTTAGGCAGTGTTCAAACACTCTTGTTCATTCAACCCTACAGATATAAATGGACTGTGCTGTGTCACTGTTAAGAGACGGAACTCATTAACTTTCAGGGGATGAACAAGCTTAAACAATATGAATTTCTGTCTTAGACAATTTAGCGTGTTAATCTATATTCGAAATTTGACGCTATGAAAAAACACAGGTAAATATAAACTTTATTTATTTTAAAACAATGAACAAGCCAGGCCACAAAATAACAGAAATCAATGTGTGACCCATTTACAGATTACACTAAAAAAGAATTACCATAACCTGCAGGTTACAATAGCAATAATGAAGATTTAAAAATGAAATTCACCGAGAACGAAAAGGAGGTAACGTGATTTGTATTCGTCGTAACCTCCAAATCTCCTGAATGATCGTTTTCGTGTTATTTTATGGTCTGCAAGCCAAGTTTTACAACTTGTATCAATGTCTCTCATTGGCGCTGATGTTGGCCCAAGGGGGGTGGGAGCAAACTGGAGTACCTGGAGAAAACCTCATGTGTCAGAGCTGGCGACCACCACACCATCTCACATACAGTAAAACCTGCTTTACAGACCACCTGTGTATAAAGACCACCTGGTCACAAAGACCCTTTTTTGCTGCCCCAATAGTATCATTTGTGTACAAATCAACCTATATATAAAAAACACCTCCCTATAAAGACTGGTTTTCTTGTGTCCATCAGGGGGTTATTATATACAAGTTTCACTGTACTTCCCCATCCAATCCATGGGTTGAACACTAGTTGTACTGGTGAGAAGTGGATGTGATGACCACAGCGCTGGTCGGACACCCTCAACGCAATGGGCAAAATCTTAACAGAAAGACCTGGAGGAGAACAGCTGAGATAGGAAAAATTCCTGGAACAGGAAAGCTTTGTTGTAGGTAAAATTAGAGCAAAGTGAAGATAACTGCTTCTGAACCTTATGTGCCAATGGGCACGAAGAGGACAGGTGGGGTGAAAATCTCAATAATTACTTATGATATACAAAAATTTTTAATTTGAAACATATCTTGATACCAGTATTGGCACCCTCCGTGGTTGAATAGTTAGAGCAACATGCTGTTATACCATAAAGTCTCTTGACTCTAGTCATGCTTGGATTCAAAGCCTTGCTGAAATCTAAGCTGATTTTGTGAGAAAGTTTACTTGGGGAAGGCCAGTGGTCTCTTCCCCAATAATTGTAACCAGATTTCGCTCCTCCATTAAAAACTAGCTGCCATCACTTAAGTGAAAAATTGTTGAGTGTGGTGTACCCCCCCCCCCCCCCCCCCCCCCCAATTCAGAAAAACTACCGATATCCATGTCATTATAATGTTAACACTAAACTGGAGTCTAATATAGAATTTGAAATTTCGGGAAAATAGATGATTTGAAAGAGATATTCTTTTTTATAGAAAAATGTAAATAAACAGAAAGAAAATGCCTAAAATATGTCTCTTTGATTGACCTGTTAAGATGACCGCAAAAATGTCACGACATCGACATATACCACAGAAAAGCACAACTAATGGGACGACTTATTGTCGTACTTTGTAGACCAAATATCCGTTAGAAAAAGACACTTATTGAAAAAATTCATGCATTTTGGATGCAGGATGAAATTGTCGAGACTCTGAAAAGACATGTGCATGTATATACAAGACAATCAGATCCGTGTTTGACAGAAGCTTGTCATGCAGGTACAGTAAACTGCTGTGCTTAAACATAGAGGTGTTGCAGATCAATTCATCAAAACGAGCATCTTTACTGAAATCACAAAGTTAACGGGAGTTGGATTTGTAACAGATGAAAGAACGATTTCGTAAAAAAAAGCAAAGCACATGCATGCTATGTCGATTCATACCGGAAACGGTTTCAAGCACATGGATGCGAAGATCAGACATGATTAAAGTAGCAAGACTAAATATGATGACGACACAATGGTCATTAGGAAGAATGTAATGATGGAAACGAGAGAGAGAGAGAGAGAGAGAGAGAGAGAGATAGATATTGGTCAAATGGTTGTCATGTCCGTCAAAATACATTCTTTAGAGCCGTTACAGTGGAACCTATCTGGAGATAGCACTCTCGTGAGAGACCGCCTATCTTCTGAAACCACATTTGGAAAATCCCTTGGAAAGATAATTCTTTGAAAAAAATAAAACCTCTTTTGAAAGATGACCTGTCTTGAGAGACCGCATTTCATTGGCAGATGGGAAGGTCTCTGAAGACAGGTTTCACTGTATCAAGTTTTCACTGTGACAGCTGTAGTTCCTACACATTACTTTTAGAACACAAACTGGAGTGAAATGGATTTTCAACGCTTGCGGTGATCTAACGGTAGAGCGTTCCACTCGCAAGCGGAAGGTTCCGGGTTCACTTCCTGGACCAGGTCATGCCAAAGCCTTTATGTGTAAGTCATGACACTTCCAAATGAGACTGAAAATGGAGGTTCCGTGTCGCACAAAGGCTTGAAAAATCGTAATATATTTTAAGATGTCATAATCATGATTAGATTTTATAGCTATACTCATTACAAGACATGAAATGAATTCTTTCTAATATTGATTAATTATAACAAGCCTAAAAGTCAATAATAGATAACGGATGCAATTAAATTGTGTTGTAAATATGATACAACATAGCGTGCCTTAATCATATTTAAACATATATATATATATATATATATATACACATGTATATATCATTCCTTCTAACAGCATTTTAGCTTACCACATGCAAAATGTAGAAAAAAAAATGATCTAAACAATCATGATTTAAAATCTGAACAAACATGATTTAAAATCTAAACAATCATGATTTAAAACAACATTGCAATTAATCATGATTTGATGATTAATCATGACATTCCTTTAGTCTGATGCTCAGTAGGTTTTATGATAAATAAACTCCTAAATAAATCTAAAAATTTCTTTTATTTTCTTGGGAACTTCTGTAAGTTAATTTGAAGCCCCTTCTTATGAGCAAGCTTCCTATCAAATTTGGTTGAAATCTGTCCAGCGGTTCTTGAGAACAAGTCCTTTAAATGGAAAAATTTAAACGGACAGACGACATACATCCAGTAACTAAAGACACTGGGCCATAGCATTAGTTCACTTGGCCCTCCTAAGGTCAAATTTGAATCTAAGTCTGGCTTGTAAAGCACATGTCCCAATGCTTCACCACAACAAATGGTAATCCACTTGACCAGCAGCCTTAACTCATTCATCCCTAAAGAAACATTTGGACAGGCCCAAATCATTGATTTATAGAAGAGTGGATTGTTTTTCAGGGGTCGATGAGTTAATAAGCTCAGAAACCATGAATAACAACAAACTTACAGGGCAAGATAGAATGAAATAAGCAGATGATACGCCTATCCTAAAGCCATAATAATTTGTGACATTAAGGATCTTTATTTGGAAGTGAGTGAGAGAGAGAGAGAGAGAGAGAGGGGGAGAGAGAGAGATGGAGAGAGAGAGAGAGAGAGAGAGAGAGAGAGAGAGAGAGAGAGAGAGAGAGAGAGAGAGAGAGAGAGAGAGAGAGAGAGAATTAGAAGTGTAATAGTAACACAGGAGTTAGCTTGGATGTTATTTATGAAAATTTTAGACTGCATTCGCCAGAAAAGTATCAATCTTTTAGTAGAGTCCTGAGTAAGCTGCTTACTGATTTCATTGAATGTTTTATGGTCAATTAATCAACACCATGCCACACACACACAGACTACATCATACCACTGACAGGAAAAACAAGCCAACTTTATATATATATATATATATATAAAAGATAACCTAGACTGTATTAAAGAGGCATTAGCTGTGTTTTTTCATAGTACTTTTTCCCTCTATTTTTTTTTACCACTTAGATTGATATACAATAGCAAAAAAAAGAGATATACATTGGTATGAAAATTCTTAAATCCCTCTATATTTTGTGGAAATTGCTGGAGAAACCTAGTTTTGGTATTTTTTCAATTGCAATTGAAATACTCAACCTTACAATTTGTATATGAACACCACACTGGATCTGACCTGATTTTCACAAAATATATAGGAATATATGATTTTTTATAACTCTGTATGGCTTTTATTTGTTATTGTACATCAAGTACAAGTAGTAAAAGTAGAAAAAAATTGAAATAATTGTTTTTGGTAAACACAGCTAATGCCCCTTTAAGGCATGTGAAGTGATCCTAGCAGTGTAAACAAGCTAAGAAATTACGGGAATTCTTGGCATTGGCGTTAAATAACACATACATAGAAAAGGATAAATTAAACTGGACACAGCACGAATTATTTGAAGCTGAGGTCAGACATGGAGACGAGGTCGCAATTTTTTTTTTTTTTTTTTAAATTTACAGGCAAACGCACAAGTACATTACGATTACAAACACGATTGTAACTGATGAAAAATGTAGGTCACTGTAAAAGACGACAAAGGAGATTTCCATCGTAATGTCGGACACGAATCTTTAAGGTCACATTGCTATTTAAAGTCATAATGGAAACTTTCTGACGTACGGATGCAAACACTGGAGTCAAGAGTTCAGGTAAGTATCACCTCAACTTTTGACAATCGACAAGGAGTCTGTTGAACTAATGTACTGGCCAGACTGTCAAGCAAGGGATGTCTATTTCAGTTGCAAAAAAAATATAAAAAAAATAAATAAAATCTATCCTGCAAAGCACTGACAAGATAAGAATAAAATCTAACTATGAGCAGAAATTTTTTTTTTGAAAAATGTTGTACTTCAAATTTTCAGAAATTCCATTCAAACTGTGATACAACAATACCAGTGATCAGCTCAATTTAATGGATTTGCCACAACTTTCGGAACTGGATAATAACTTATCATATTAGCGTTCCGGAGAATGCTACAAATATTCCTCAACATCATCGCAAGATACGACTTATCCAGCAATATTGTGGATTTCTTCACGCTCTAAATGAACATTAAATCAATGCTTCGAATTATCATCACATAAACCATGGTAATAAAATTTCAGCTTACTTTGAGAGTTCGCCAAAAACACTGCATGAATCGCAAACTGTTTATCAAAACACTCCGACACAAAACATTTGGAAAATCTATTCCGGGCAATCAGAGATGCTAAATTTTGAATTGCTTATCTATAAATATTTTGGAAGATTCTCATTACTTAGAATATCTGACAGTTTACACAAATTTTACGTAGTTCATTTTTGAGGCATTAGCTATCGAATTAAGCTGTCATTACGACAGTAATAACCAATTGGTTTTCTCATAAAATTTGCTTTCTGTGTCTGTAATGAGATTTTCACACTAATTTTCTCCGTTATTTTCTGTAAAAATAACATAATTGGACATGTTCTGTTTCCATGGTTACAAGACTGAATGGATTCCTTGAAATAATATCTGGAAAAAGAAGTTGTACGTTGGTGTATTAATTCAGTACAGCATGCAGGATATAAAAAAATGCAGAGAAATTCAAATGCACTCAAATTTTAAATCTAAGGTTTTTTTCTACAAAAGGTCAAAGGTCACTAAATCATCTAGCTTAAAACATGCAAAGTTTATACAGCATGGCTGAGAGCAGATGGTGATTGGAGGTGTGGCAGCCATATTGAAAATAAACAAAAACGTCTTCACCAGAAGCTACATAGTGCAAATTGATGGTAGGAAACAGACGTTAAACGTCAGATGGTGCTACTCAACAGTGAGACAAGACTATATACTACTACCAAAAAAAAAAAAAAAAAAAAAAAAAAAAATAGAAAAACTGAGACAGAAAAAAAAGATATTTGATTTTGTTATGCAATCAGTTTCCTGTTGTCTTGGTAACTCGAGATAAATTGAATTAAGTAGCATATTAAAAGCTCATGATAACAGCCAAATAATCATGATAGTTCTAGGGCAGTCATTTTTGTTTATTTTCACACAACACAGCAGTTTATGTAATTTTCATTTTAAAGAAAGACTTCTGTCCCTTATACAGAATTCAGTCACTGACAGCCTGGACTTGCAGGCAGTTTCTTTCTTTTTTTTACTATTTTTTTTTATTTTGTCAGTGCCGGGGTGCAACTTACACAAGTCTGGCATAATTAACTCTGTCGGAATTTCGCCCAAGACGATCTCGCCATCCTCCGTAACTAAGAAAGGATTAGAAAAAAATGGAAATCAAGTTTTAGTGGCAGCAGAAATAAAGCACACACTGATAGTTGTACTGCTACCAAAGTACACCAATACTCGTCGGAACATCTTTGTTTGCAATCCAGACTGAAAATTTGTTTTTGAAACTGAAAATATTACCCAATAAGAATGGACTAAAATCCTTGCCTCTCATTACTTATGTTCATGCTTGAACTGGCAGGCGGCAACCGCAGATCAAACAGCCAAAAAACTGATCAAAGGGTCGTGTTAATGGGACTACAGCAACTTTTCACAGAGAGTCGAAAATCTCTATGTGCTAAATTTTGTGAAGCAGTGAATTTTTCTTTTCTTCTTCTGATTTTGGCCCCTTTGTGAAATGTTGCTATGAATTTTAGTCCAAATTGCACTCAAATGGAAGAGGATCTCTTGGAAATGCAGCCATGACAGAAAAAGCATGGCAAAATCTGAAACAATATTTCAATCTGTTGGGGTAAGCCAATTTGCAGAATTCCTTTTCATAAATTCATTTCATTTATAGAATTCAAGACTCTCATATATTCTTTAAAAATTTTCAAGTTTTTTCTCTTTTTGTTTGTTTTTTGGGTTTTTTTTTTAGTTCTGAAATCTCAAAAATGTATAAAAAAAAAAAAATACCCGAAACCTAGCAAGCAAATGATTGTTATTTTCCAGTTATAAGATTAAATAAAGCATTTGAGAGTTGTAGTATAATATACAAGAAGAGCTAAAAATTAATCATTAGTACTAGCGGATAAATCTTCGTCTCAGTTGGTGGTGTACAAAAGTAGCAGTACAACACCGTTACACCGCGGGGTCTCAGTGTTCATCTAACACAAATGCTACGACATACTCTACAAATACCTTGCTATGCCAAAATCTATAACACCCGCTGCCATTATCACGTGATGTTAGAAAACAAAACACCATTCCCACAGAAAAACACAACAACGAACTATCACAAAATCACCTCTACAGATTATGCTTTTCTTGAGTTACAAATAGGTTTGTTTTTTGTAAATGATCAAAAATAAGAAATGACAGAGAAATTTAACAAAAAGAAAAAAAAATTAACAAAAATGCAGACAGAATTTTTGTTGATGTATATAACGATGACAAAATTTTTATATATACATATTAAAAGAATGCTTTGGTAAAAAAAAAAACAACAAAATGCAAACTTTTTGTTAAAAAAAAAAAATCAAATTTAAACATATTCCTAATTTTTTTGTTTTAGGTGAAGTTTTGTTCAGCTATGCCACTGGGGGACTAAAGTGGACCCTTGAAAACACTGAGATCCCGTAGGTGTGGTGCAGTAACTCTTTTTATTTTTTCGTGTATTTTAAATAAAAATCTACCACAAATCTGGTTGAAAACTTGACAGACAAAGGTTTAATACATGAATAATATATATATATATGTATATATGTATATATAATTACAATGATGATCTCTATTCCATTCAACAGCAAATCCGAGAGTGTAATAGTTTCTAAATATAGATATATCTTTAGCAGATGAAGAGTGTCAACAATGAATAAAAAAAAGCAGGGTGAAACACAGCAGTCATCTAAATATTGCTTTGAAAGAATTTGGTTATCTCCCCTGTAAATGAAGTTATCTCCCCTTGCACAGCTGACCTCTTGCCTACCACCTAAGTTTGTTGGCATCTAAGGATGAAGATTAAAAAGTGCAACCAACAATACGGACCTAGGTCAGACCTGGACCAAGCTACATGCAATTCATGAATACATAATTAAGAAACGACTTTGATCTATATCTACAATAACAAATTTGTAGGAATTCATCTATCATTTTTTTTTTTACACTTTAACAAGGATTTGCTATTGTCTAACATGTAAATCACTCAACTAATTAGCATGCAAATCAGTTGCCATGGAAACAGCTGGCAAAAGGTCGCAAAGTGCAATGGAATTCAATTTAGAGGAATATAGACACGATCTACTTCAACCCAAAATCTACAATTACATTTAGATCTACTGACACCTACCATATGCTCCCCGAGCTAGGCCTCGCCCTCGTGCCAATGTAGTTGGCAACATGACTTCCTTTGGTTGTGCTTTTTTGCATTCAACCTGTTAAAAAAATCAAAAATGAAAAAATTGAAGAAAAGCTGGATCCTCCACCAGCAGTTATCAGTCGTAATAGTCAATGAAGTTTTTATATTACAAAAATAAAAATAAAAAAGATCAATGGTTTATATGTCATTCATATGATTCATGAAAAGGGAATGAAAGTAGGAATATTTGTTAATTGCAAGATTTACCTGATTTATTTTCAAATTCTGATGTACAATATTAAACATAATCTTGTCATTACCTAGAAATCAAAATTCAGATAACCATCTGATCATATTTTCCTACGAAAAAATAAAAAAAAATTCTTATTTCATATGAAAACATTGAAATTTGCTAAAATAAGAATGGTATGACATGAACAACTTTAGTTGTCTTGTTTATTTCTATCCTTTTAGATACAATTGGACTGGCCAATGATGTTTGGTTTTAAGTAGATTCCATTATATTTCAGGGGATAGACAAGTTAAGAAAATATGATAACTACCATTTTCTTATTAATTTCATGGAAGTGAATCTCACAAACTTTGTCCACGACATCTTCGCATTCAAATGTGACAAAACCAAAACCTGAAACGGGAAAGAGGAAATCTTTGAAGATAGAATAAAGATTTGTAAACATCAACACAACAAAAACAATTTTTTATTTTTTTTTATAAGGCCTGTTGTTGATAAGTTATTGTTTACCTGACCCATACAAGTTTTCATTTTTGTTTGTTTTTTTTGTTGTTGTAAAACTTTAGATCCACCTGGGTAAAAATTTATTTTCATCAATTTCACAAAGAATTAAGTTTCATATTGTATTCATAAGAATGATATGGTGGAACATTTCTGTCACAGCCTGTTCAACATCAATATGAACATGTTATGTAAGTATGACAACTTGTCTTCCATGTCAACTTGTCAGGTATGACAACTTGTCATATGTCAATTTGTCAGAAAATCATGTCAAGTAAATCACAAGAATATGACAACTTGTGTTTCATGTCAACTTGTCAGGTGAGTAAGACAATTTGTCACATCCTATCAATTTGTCAGTTTTTGCAAGAAAATCACTTTTTGCTTATCAATCATACTGAGCAATCTATTGGAAATGTCAACACTTTCATCTTACATGTGATGGCAGAATTGGCAACCTTATTTCCCATTTCATAACAAATATATCATGTCAGTTAATAGCAAACAGTGATTTATTTATCATACGGAAAATTCAACTTTTTCTTATACATATTTTGAGAATGAGTGCATTTTTTTTTTACCATGCATTTATAAAATTGAACCATTAATCTTGTGTTTAGGTTAAGAAACACGGCATTTATTGTCATTTGAAGACTGACATTTTTGAGACACCCCGTACAAACATTGGCAAGTTTAAAACTGAACCAAGTTTAATCAACTACCTGATTTTTCATGTCTTTAGACGATAACCTAAATTTGGAGTCTCACATCAATTTTTTATTTTTTTTTATTTTTTAAATTTAGCTCCTTTTTTTTTTCTTTTCGTCTTCTATACTCTATCATGAGACATTTACCAGATAAATTCTTTTAAACAAACACTTCAAAAGCCCATATAAATATGGCGATAATTATATCTTTCTGCATGTTGTTTATTCGTGTTATTGAATTATCATCCATATGTCCAAGGTACAAATTTCCCGGCAAATATTTTCTCGCTTTTGTTGAAAAAATCGGGTATTTATTGATGAAAACACTCATGGTGTTTAACCCATTTGTTTGCGACTATCAAAGCGTACTTTACTTTTCGCTCATAAAGCAAATTCTTTGGAAATTATCCAAACAAGAGTACTATTAGTTAGTAGGTGAAAATTCGGTGTGTGTTTAATCAGTCGAATATCAATATTTGGGTAACTTAGAACTACACTGCTCTTCAAATATTCCGATCATTTCAAATTCTATGGAATAATCTATAGGTTTGTTTGCTTGTTCATAATATACAAATATTACCCAAGTTCTTACTCTAAACACCATCAATACAACATATTATGGGGGCCCCCGCAATGGGGGCTTTGAATTGTTGACCTACAACTACAAAAATCGGCAACAAGAAAAAACATGCCCCAGGCTCAAACCACATATGCTATATTTAAAGAGCTTTGTTGTGGTTTTTTTTTTTTTATATTCAGATCGAGTCCTGATAAATGTTAAACTAAAACACTTATCTATCGAATAATCAATATAAAGAAAGTGAAAAAACAGGACTCTCCAAAAAAAAAAAGAAAAAGGAGATAATTTTTAATACACTATCTTGACATCCAGATCAACAATACGTCAAATTAACTGTGACTCAATTCTAACGAATCAAAGACTTTTCACGATTTCATTTTATTCTTAAACAAAATAAAGTTGATAGTTCCTGCTTGAATAAAAACTACCCTGGGTGAGAGTACATGTATTTCTACGATTTTTTTTTCCTGGCCAAGTTTAAGATAACAAGTGCCAATAATCTGTTTAAAGATTTACATTTTCTGGAGCCATTGTACTGATTCCCATCTGCTGTCATGTAACCGACGACTAAAGAAACTGATTTTATTTTGTCAGTTTTATTTTTGTCAACATCTTCTGAAGAAACAACATCAATATTAATCCAATTTGCCATCTCTAATCTTCAATTACAGCAAATGCGATCTTTAGAAATTAGATCAAACTATCGTTGAAACAGCCGATATATTTTTTTTCGATATAAATAACTCTACGTAATTTCAAATGACAAAAGAGTACAGATGGGTCAAAACTGATATGTATGTAGCACATGTTTTTTCGGAGACACGGTGGATAACGTAATATAACTTCAGCATCTGCATCTTTGCAGTTATCACGACTGGATTTGATTGGATTTACTCCGTTTAAGAAACGTCCTGATTACCATTATCTGGCAGAAAATGCCAATCCTGGCTAAATCTAATTGATTTATTGTACAAAAGATGCCCCTTGATAGCCTCAACTTATCAATACCACTGTGATAAAATTGGTATCAATGCACGTTTTTCTTTCTTTTTTAGAGATGCTTGTAACAACGAAAAAGAATTCTGTGAGTTACGGAATCTTGTTTCTCTTAAAATAACTTTTGTAATGCAAGTTTTCTTTTTTTCTTGAAATATTCAATCATTAAATATCAAAATTTTGCAGAAGCTGCACATTGCAATGTCGATCATTTCCTAACATCCAATTTACCTACTTCCCCTACAATACAGATCGATGTGGTTCATCCCTTCAACCCCATATCATCAACCTCTGTAATCTAGTAGAGTTTCGAGGTTATCAATCAGCAACCCCCATTTATATTGCGTCCTTTTGAATTCTAGAATCAGCTCAAAATGGTTTTTCAAAACAAACTTCTCATTAATTACATGTCAGTTCAGTTTCTTGGTCGAGTGCCAAGACATAGATGACCACAAACTGACCAGTCAGTACAGTAAAAGGCACCCCTATTACTGTCATACATTCTGTACTCAAGGACCCATCCACCCCTGATAAAACAATGGAGGTGACCATAACTATTGTTAAATATTCCGTAAACAACCCATCCACCCCTGGTATAACAATGGATGCAACCTTAGCTACTGTGAAACATTTTTGCAAACAACAACAACCCATTAAACCCTTGATAGAAAACAACAGACTCTGCATCACATCACTGGAAAGGACTAGTCCAACTGTGTAAGAAACACACATACTAACACACCACACAATTTGTGTGAGTGTGTGTATGAATGATGTATGTATTGATATTTTGATTATATATATATATATATATATATATATATATATACACACACACACACATATACACACACACACAACATATACACACACACACAAACACACAAGTAGTATGTATGTAGATAATATAAACATGCCAGTCAAATGTACATATGCATGCATGTATTAAAATCTATACTCCTAATTATGCATCTGGTGTGACCATAGATCTTTTCTCTCTGTGTATTTAGGTGTATATATGTAACACAGAGTATGAATGTATGTAGATATATTGTGAACATTGCCAGACTTATCTTTAAAAAAAAAATGCATTACATTTTTAAAATTCTGAGGGGCCTACTCCAAACACCCATTTGGCGTGTGTGCGTAATGCACGATCAAACTCTGCTGAGAAATGGACACTGACTGCGTGATAAAAATACATTGTTTACAAATCAGTTTATAGCGATTCCCTTATTGATGTGAAGTATCCTTATAACCTTCACAATGTCCAGTCTTTGAAGTCTTTAGACCTGTAGACACTAAATCTTAATCATAATAATCTTCTGGTCATCTTACAGCATATTTATGATGGACAGGTGACATAATGGCGATGCTTGTATATAAAAGCCATTTTGGTCTGAACATGCTTTTTTCACTCCTAACACAGCTGATTATTTTAATCTACCATCGTTTTTCAACGATGCAATTTCTGTGTTCTCAGATTTCAAAACTAAGCCTGGATTTTTTAAAAATTTAACAAGTACAAGTCTCAGACAAAAGTGAATCCCAGAATTCTGTGGTGAAAGTCGTAAAACCTGAGAAAATTACTCAAGTCTGAGAAGATTCTCAACTTTGCTTGATTAGCCAATCAGATATCAGGAATTAGCCAAAGCTGAGAAAACTTTTTAGACTTAAAAAATTCTGGTGACTAATTGTTATGGGGCTATTGAAGCAGATTAGATATCTGTATGGATTTTGTGGTTCCATCTGTATTTAGTGGTTCTATCTGTATTTAGTAGCAACCTGACATTTAACATCTGACGAAAGGCTAGTAGATGCTTCCCTAAATAACTGGCATTCTAGACAGATATTATATCAGTGTTGATAGAAATCAGATCAATGTTCATAGATATCACATTGGTGTTGATAGATATCATATCATTGTAGATATATATCATACAAGGGATATCTAACAACCATTTATCAGGTATATCTCTTGTTTCCCATCACCACTCACAGCAGAAATGCTACTCTATAAGTGTAACAGCAACAGAGATAACATTTCAGAAACGATGGACATTGACTGCCCAGACTAAGTCTTCAGTTATCTTGTAATGTGAATACATTTTACATTGTTATCATATCATATTAAGACTTAATAGCAACTGATTGTCTGTGTATTTCTTGAGAAAATATATATACATGTATATATATAACCCCCCACCCACCCTTTCACTCACAGTTTGAGTATTTTTTGCTCAAGTTCCAGAATCCAGGGCTCAATTCCATGTTGAAGTATCTGTAGTGAGTATACTTAGTATTTACATGTAGTTATCATACAGCAAGTATGCTGAGTATGTAGTTATCATGTGTGTGTATAATGAGTATGTGGTCATTACATAGCAAGTATATAAAGTGTGTAGTTATCGTATAACAAGTATGCTGAGTATGTAGTTATCATGTGTGTGTATAATGAGTATGTGGTCATTACATAGCAAGTATATAAAGTGTATAGTTATCGTATAACAAGTATGCTGAGTATGTAGTTATCATGTGTGTGTGTATAATGAGTATGTGGTTATTACATAGCAAGTATATAAAGTGGTTTTCATATAACATAGCAAGTGTGTAGTAATCATGTGTGTGTATGTGTAGTTATCATATAATAAGTATAAGCTGAGTATGCAGTTATCATGTGTGTGTATACTAAGCATGTGGTTATCACAGAGCAAGTATATCGAGTATGTAGTTATAATGCCATATATTTATGATACCGAGTATGTAGTTATCATATGAATATACACAGCATTTATGTAGTTATCACATGGTCCATTAACAATGCATAACTGATCACATCTAACACATAGAATATATTCCATATATACTCAGTATCTAGAATGTACATTTCTAATATTCAATTATATACAACGAGTCTTTTCAAACACGTAAACTACATAAGTTACAGTCTATAAAATATAATTCTACATCATACAGTGCCAGTGGATATCTACCGCTTGTCAGTAAAATCAAATCGCTGGTCTACGAGATGTCAAATGGATATCTGAAACATATTTGCTTTATATCTGATTTTGGGTTCATTAAATCATCCTACAAGACACATTTGGAGCGGCCTAAGCCATTAGGCTACGGAAGCTTCCAATGCTATTCAGGGGGGTAACAGACTTGTTTAAATTTAGACTATATTTAACAAATGGGGAAAACATTTATTGATATCTGGTTTTATGTAAAGTATCAAAATTGATACAAAGAATATCAAGACTGTGCAAGCTATACGATTAATATATCTAAACGGTAAAGCTGAGGCATACTGTGGATATCTGATAGGGACGGTATACATCTGGACACTAAGATGGGTACAAAAGATATCTGGTTTATAAAAAAGAGAATATGGAAAGGATATCTGGCATGTGTGTAATGCAGATATCATATTTGAAAGTGGATATCTGGTTTACAAAAAGAGAATATGGATTGGATATCCAGTTTGTGTGTAATGCAGGAAAGGTATCATAAAGTGGACATTGGTTTACGTATATATAAACTTAGATATCACTTGTAGATTGAGCATGTAGTGGATATCTAACAAGAGTGGTGTATCTTTTTTACCATGTAGAGCATGGAATAAGACATACATGATTTTAACCCATTTACCCCTAAAGACACATTTGGACTGGTCTAAGTAATTGACTTACAGAAGAGTCCATTGTTTTTTAGGGGTTGTTGGGTTCAGTGATATCTGAACTATAGAAAATATCTATGATTTCAAGTGATATCCAATGTGATATCAGAAATGTAGACAATGTATCTAAAATGGGTTTAAGAAAAGTGAATGGACAAAACCAACTACTTGTGTGATAGAATAAAGGTGCACTTGTACCCAATATCATGACATGATACAACACTATATATCAACAATCATGCACAACTATACAACGACTGGTAAGCCATTTTCTGTTCTAGAATTCTATGTTAAGAAATGACGGTTTACAATAACTTTGGTAGCAACACAATCTTCCAGATAGAAAAAAAAAATCATAAGAACAAAAACACAAATAAATAAATAAAAAAAATAGATAAATAAATAAAATTGAATAAAATAAAACATTTTAAATATGAAAGTAATTCTGGAATTTTTTTTAGTAAGAGCTAGAAAAACAAAAATTAAAAAACAAATTTTTCTTTTTTGAAGAGGAACTATTGCTATAAGAAACTGAAAACTAAAAAAATATCAATTTTTTTCTCGCATTTCATGCAATTTTAGCAAAAAAAAAAAAAAAAAAAAAAAGAACCAAAAAAATAAACCCCTTCCACCAAAGTTGTTTTAGATTACAAATGTGAAGGAATAATATGTATAAAGCTACTTCAGACAGTTTCAGCACTTTTCTTTTAAATCATCCTACAAAAAAACGTATATAAGCTACCACTGAAAAATACTGCTACAATACTGAAAGCTAACTGGCTTCTGATTGGTCTAAATCAAGGACTATCAGTGTGGCTAATTTTGAATTTCTATCTACAATTTGTATTATATACCATCATTGGTTTAATCCCTGGGGTTCACTTAGTAGAACACGGCTCAAATCCTGAAATAAACAATTGCAATAATTATCATACTATTATTCACTACAAATATTACCTTGGGAATTTTGTAGGAGTTGCCTCCCTTTAATCCGCTTCCATCTCTAATATATATATATATAATATATAATATATATATATTTATGTATAAATACAATACATGAACAAAATAATGAGACATTGATTTAAATTTGTTTGAAAGCAAACCTGTTGTTGCATATAGGACAATTTCTGGCTTTGATGTGTTGCAACAAAAATCATATTAAATGTGCTATCACGCTTTTTGGTCATACTCTCTTTGGCAAGCTACCTTTTCTATCCTGCAATTCATCTCATCGCTGTTTTGCACAGAGAGTTTTTGTAACCTGGTAACAACGTGAGGCAACTGCAGCACACACACAAGAAAATTAAAGGGACATTTTAATCTTCCTTAATAAACAGAAGAGCCATTTGTGCTATTCTGTTATCTTCCCTCCTACCAAAAAACAATTCACCATGGAAAAATTGTATTTAACAACAGTGGCTGCTTACACATAAGCATATATATATATATATATATATATATATATATATATATACAGTAAAATAACAAATGCGGATATAATGAATATATCCACTAGTCAATTCAGAAGTCACAAACGAAGAATTCCACCATCAATTAGACCATAATAGACTAGTCTTCAGCTATAGAAAATAGCATACCACTTAGATACTTTAGGGGAGTGAAAGGATTAAAGAACAGACTGAACTAAAACTGACCACAGCTGCTGTTTAAAAGATCTATATTTTCTTAGAGAAAACTATACTTTTCCCTGTCTTCAAAACTTCGGACATTTATTTCAAGTCGCATGAAAATATTTTTTTTTTTCAATGACAACAAACTAACACAGTTTGTATGCAACATACACTACTATTCATCTTGTCCTTTCTATCCTACATTCGATTCTATCATTCTATCAGTATCGTACAAAAACTTGGCACATTTGCAAACTTCAGACAGATTTCAGCCCATCTTTCAAACACCAATTCGTATGTATATAAACTTCCAACATTTGTCCATACATAACTTATCACATAGATTTCGGTTTCTATTTCCATCCCATCGGAATATACATTGAAGACAGCACATCTATGCTCTGTATTTACTTCATGTGATCAATTACCATCGGAATTTATTTCGATTAAAGACAGAACTTGATAATTCCCCTCCTTATTTTTTTCACTGAACTAATGATATGTGAAGAATGCTAGGATATTGATGCCATCATGTTCAGGTGAGTAATACAGGTGAAACAGATATATTTAACACTAATTTATGTCAATCAATGCCTTAATAACATCTTTAATTTGAATTTGGTTACCTTGGTAACACACATCTAACATGACAACCAAACAAAAGTATGTAATCCGACAATATACAATCTAGTTACCTTGGTAACTTAAACCCAACACAGCATCCCCAAAGAATCCCTCTAACTCCCTACTCTTTGGTTACCTTGGTAATCATAATAAAATAAAAACTAAACATTCTAAACAAAAACACTTTAATATCATAGATAGATATAAATATTTTTTACAAATGCATAAAATACATTCTGAAAATTAAATTTCACTTTTATCTTTATGCAAAGATTTCTAAAAGATATTTTTTGTCAGAAGGAATGGAAAAAAGTTCTGGTGAACGATAAAATTGATGAAGTGTTTGATAAATTTTTTATCACATCCCATATACTTGAATTCAATAGATACTTGAAAAAGCTTCTTCCATATCAGAACCACTTTAAAATGGCATAATCTCTGCATCTATAGCTATCAACATTTTTGTACATCCCGAAGATAAAAGTTTGTTCATGTGGGCACATAATAATCGGAATATAAAATTTATTCATCTTGACTATCTTGGAAATAACCCCCTCCTGTCTTCAACAAAAAAGTTTTTTTTTTTATAATCTCTTCAGAGTGCTTTACTCATAATATCTGTCAGATCCTGAGGACTTCAACTCTGGCATTTACAACATGCGGAAATAATCGCAGGTTAATAGTGTTACAAACTTCTAACTAATCATTTCGTTTGTGAAACTTTTCTCTCCGTTCTTTTACAATTTTTCTCCGATGCTATCAGCATACACCTGTTCTATCTGGTGTATGATTTCAATTTTTTTTAGTGCAAATATTTGGCTACAGATCTCTAAGATCGGAACAATCCTCCTTGCGATAGATAGCATGCAAGCTTTGGTGCACAACATCACCTCATGAAAACGATTTTAAAGATTTCTGCAAATTTAGATCTAACGGGACTTGAAAATTGAAATCTTACAAAATATCAAGCCACACACAAGGAACATTTCTAACTTATTCATTTCATATCTTCTCTACACATCCATTTTTCTTTTAAACATCTACACTTCTGTTACGAGAGAGAGAGAGAGAGAGAGAGAGAGAGAGAGAGAGAGAGAGAGAGAGAGAGAGAGAGAGAGAGAGAGAGAGAGAGAGAGAAGAAATTAACCATTTTTTCATCTCCAATTTCAGTTCTGTTGGTGAGGGGAGCAGATGGAGTGCAAGAGAGGGGTCAAAATGTAAATATGCTAAAAAAAACAAAAACAAAAACAAAACCAAACAAACAAAAAACTTAATATTATATAATATTCCAAAAAAAAATTATTTTAGTATTCTCCATCTCATAATAAAAGTTCTGACAATGCTTTGTTGGTTTGTTTTGTTGAGCCATATAAGAAGAGCAAAATGTTCCATGCAAATGACCAGATTGAGTCAATCTGAAGTAATAATACTGTGACAGTCACTCTCATCAATGTGCATTAAGGCGGCAATTGGATTCCTCCCACAGTTCTCAAATAGAAATTTGTTTTCCAACGCCAAAAAAAAAAAAAAGAAAAAAAGAAAAATTTCCTTCTCCCCCCCACCAGGTGGACAGATAGGACGAAGATAAAATTAGTGTTTTATCTACATAAAAAAACGTACTTTGTTGAAAAGACTGATAAAGGAAAGAGTTGGATAAATAAAACCGCTGTGCTGTTACAGATGCCAAATGTGTAAAAATGTGAGAAAATAATCCGAAGATATATTTGAGCAATAATCAGGATAAATAAAATGTGGTAAAAAGGTGATTTTTCAGCACCATGTCAAATGAATTTGAACCCTGAAGTTTTTAGTGCACGAGAGAGAGAGAGAGAGAGAGAGAGAGAGAGAGAGAGAGAGAGAGAGAGAGAGAGAGAGAGAGAGAGAGAGAGAGAGAGAGAGAGAGAGAGAGAGAGAGAGAGAGAGAGAGAGAGAGAGAGAGAGACAGACACTATCCATAAAGAACATCATTGGTACAACAAGATCCTTTGCAGATTTCATTAATTCCATGTTGAGAGACGGTGTCTTAACAATAATCAAATAAGCACCGTTTTATTTATTTCGCAGATCTACAAACACATCTCTACTGGCCTGTGGAACCCATTAACAGAATGTTCTGTCTATTTGGTTCCTTTGATTGCTACAGACTTTTCCCAAGGTTTTCACACCATCACTCTCTGTTGTGGGTGAAAATGAGTGTTGTCGGAAGATGTTGATGGACAGGTGCTTGTCTATGACGAGTGGGGCTGTGATGCAAGGAGAGTGAATTCTTAGGCGAACAGATAGTATTTATCGGCCAGTGAATGATTTACCAAACTTACACATAATTATATACTCATTATCCATGCAAGGAGCACACAGAACAAGTGCAGAAAAATAGTTCTGCAGTGATTGATCAGAGCCGTTAATCTGCCGAAGCCTGCTGCGTAAAATACCCATCTGTCTGGATCCAGCTATCAACAGAAACCTTTGGAAATTTTTAAGACCTAATTTTTTTATATTTCTGAAAGTGTGTGTGTGTGTGTGCATTTCCTGTAACATTTTGGAGGTTAACGATTTTTAAAGATATTTCGAGCATTTAATAGATAGTTAACTATTAAATGCTCGAAATATCTTTTAAAATCGTTGACCTCCAAAATGTTTTAGGAAATGCACACACACACACACACTTTCAGAAATATAAAGTACTAGACTAGAATGGTGTTTTGATTTTTTCTATTTTTACTACTTGTACTTAATGTAAAAAAAACAAATAAGAGTTATACACAGGCACAAAAAATCTTATATTCCTATATACATGTATTTTGTGAAAATAACTCAGGTCCAGTGTGGTATTCATATACAAATAACAAGGTTTATTTATATCTCTCACCCCCCTCTCTCTCTCTATCTATCTGAAATTGCAAATCTAATACCAGTATGTAATAAATCGCAATCAGATATAAACAGGAAAATCAAATTTCTGATTCTTTTGGCTTCATTCATTTTTTTGTTTTTTTTCCTTTTCTGTTTTTAGTGTTGGTATGATTAATATTTCTTTTTATACTGTTTCCTTTTATTGTATAACAATTTGTACATGGTTTACAACGATAACCGTTTTTACCAGACTTTGCACAATGTTTAATGAATTGTAAAATCGCATGTAACATATTACGAACCAGATGGTTCGGGATCTAAAATATGATTCTGCATCTCGGATGAAAGATGAAAGCAAACAAAACTTCAGTTTCTATTGCGTTTCCATTGATCGTCATGAAAATTTAATTAAACGTTTTTTTGCGCAAAGAGAATTAAAAAACAACACTTGCGACTACAATGTTAACCGAATGATTAGACAAACACACACACATGCCCAAGTTAATTGTTGGCATTTGACGAAATACAGAACAAGTCTGTATGGGAATTGAATGTTTTTGATTTTTTTTTTTGTTCTGGTGATTTCCAACAATATCTCGGAGAGATGAGAAAAAATTAAAACTGCGAGTTCATAAAGTTACAAAAATGTTACACAACAGCTATTGTAAACACAACCTAGTTCTAAACACTTTGCTTTGTTCAGACATTTTGGGTCCAATTTATCTCTGCAATCTTTGCCCATCAATCATTTAAATACAATTTGTAAATCTCGATTTCCTCGTTTTTCCTACAACAAATGATCCTGCCGTTCAATTTCATGTAGATATGTAGTCTACGATCGACTGAGCAATATACTCGATCAAATTTCCTCTTAATTCAAAGAAATTGAATTTGACAGATTTTATGAATGATTGCCGATTGTCTTTCTCTTTTATTCCATAAGATAAAACTGGTGATTGCTTTGTCATAGTTATCTCCCTTTGATGCTTTATCTATGAACTGTAAACTTGGGTTTCTAAACTCTCATTTAAAACTCCAATCGTATTCAATGTTTGGTCAATTTGTTTTTGTACTTCACTCCGACATTGCTTGGTGATTTGTAATTCCGCACGGTCAACAATCTGATAGGTTAGGTTTGAAAAGAAAGTTATCATAAAGGATTACCAGGGGGGAAGCCGATTTCTAGTGTTAAAATGTGGTGACCTTGAATACTGACTTAATGACACGACTTGTGAGTTTGACCAAGTTAAGCTATCAGAACTGTGCAAATACATCTATTCACCAAGAGCTGAAATTGACATTAGACCTTGTATGTACTTTATCAGAGTGTCAACAATGGAGATATTGACTCCCTGTTTACACAGTAAATCCTCGGAACTAGTCACAGCTTGGTAGTGTAATCTGTCCGTTCCTGTGTTACACATACGCACCACACATATTACAAACTCTTGGCACACCTGTGTACACACAGAGCGTGTGTGGTAGCCATTTACAGATGTTTACCCTCCACCATGTAAAATGAAATTTTGCTGAATGATTATTTTTGGTGTTTTTTTTACCCCTGAAAAAAGAATGGAATCTCCTGTAAATCAATGACTCAGACCAGTCCAAATGTGTCTCTTGGGGTGAATGAGTTTATCCATTTATATTCATTCCTTTTTTTCAATCTAATTTTTATTTATTTTTTTATTTTTTTGTTTTTGGTAGTGAGGGAGGAGAAAGGGAGAATCATTTTCAAGTACTCAAATTAGTACAAGGGGATTGATTAAAGCTTTTTCATCCCCTAACTACCGGTAATCAACCCTTGAAAAACTGTGGACTCTTCTATAAATCAATGACTTAGACCTGTCCAAATGGGTCTTTAGGGGTGGTAGGCTCTTTTCTATTCTATCAGATCAGTATATTAAAGTCTGTTTTTTTTAAGACACACATTCACTAATATCCATAAATGGTTTTTAAATAAAAGTTCTAAAGTTCATAAAAATTCTGTTAATTGGCTCCGTAAAATGTTTGATATAATTATGTCTAACATTCTTTTATTGCCAGACTGAATTATCCTGTAAAAAGTTTTCCTTGTTGATTTCATTGGACCATTCCATTATGTGTATATTTTTATTTGTGTGCATATATATATTTATAACACACAAACACACACACACACACACACACACACACAAATTCAGTTCCTTTTCCAGTCCGATTTGTAGAAATATCTTGTTGTAAGCCTCATAAATCATTGCTAAACTACATCAAGGCAAAATTGATTACACACAATTCAATAAAGCTAACATAATTAAAACCTAGGATCTATAGCTCAGGTCAAGTCATTCAAATGGCATAACCATATTACCATTGTATTTGGCTGTATGGAACATTTGCACACCCAATATATATATATATATATATATATATGTATATATATATATATATATATATGTGTATATATATATATATATATGTATATGTATATATATATATATATATATATATATATACACCATCATTATCATCACCAAGACTTATTAAATAACCTGTGACCTTTCTTATACTTGTATCTGCCCCTCCACCCCAACCCTCCCCTGCCCCATAATTGTACAGGAACTAAAAATCAACCTATGTCAGATCATTCATTATTTATGGTGTCAAATCTAATACACCCCTAACAACAGCATACAGAGACTAAAACATGCACTATAGTTTGATGTGTGACTGCAGTTTCAAGTCAAATGCCAGAGGATCCAGAGAGAGTCCAGCTTTAAATTAAAATCTACACATTCAATAACAGCATGTTCTCGGTAACCTAGCAACCAAAGTTCTGATCTGTATAGTTTATTGTACTTTAAAATTGGCTTTCTCCATCTCCTTTCAAAGAAAAGAAAAAAAAAAAAAAAAAGAAGAAGAAGAAAAGAACAGTAAAAGAAAAACCGTGCAAACAGCTATGGACTTGAAGTCAAAATCAATTACTGCTTTTGAAAAGGATTACTACTGACATTTGACAGAAAAACCACAGGTGATTAAGTGATTAAGCCGAATAAAGCCTTCCTGCCGAGTATAACTGGGCTGGTTCAAATGATTAGGTAAGCAACAGCATGATACGACACACATTTCTATCAAAATATTTATTTATATGTACAGGGGGCTATAAAATTACCACATTTATCAGTTGTTCCCCTTGGTCTGGTGTCAGACACGGAAAGATTCATTCCTGTAGTGACAGATTAAGACACCGTGGGTATTTCATTCATGCCTGAACTAAATTCTAATATCCTCACAGTACAAAACAAAAAAAGAAAGAAAAAACCAAATATATTATGTCCTAAGGAATTATATCTTACTGTAGCACAGTTGTCTCCCTTACAGATGAACTCTTCGGGTTAATTTTCAAGATCTTACATATTAGTTTATGATATCTGTGGTAGTACAGTAGAACCTGTCTTGAGAGACCACTGTCCTAAAAGACCACCTGTCTTTTGAAACCACATTCTGAAAATCATTCACTTATATAATTCTGTACGGTACATAAAACCTATCTTTTGAGAGGCCACCCTGTCTTTAGAGACGACATTTCAGCATCAAAAAGCCCAAGGGTGGTCTCTTAAGACAGGTTCCACTGTAATTTGAAGAAAAAAATGACAGTTTGCGATACAATACAGGTTTCACATGAGCCTGTGTACAAAATACCAAGCATTAACAACATGGCTTTTCATACATAAATACAATCCATTGTTTTACACCCTGCGAATGCTAATACGCTATTACGTTCACATTTTTCCAGTTTATAATGGTACATTATTTATAAACAAAAAATGAAAATATCTTAAATTACTTCACACTTCATCATTCCATGTCTGGACCACACAGTGGCACAGTGTGCAATAATGTTTTTTTTTTGTTTTTTTTTAACATGATTTACTGCAGGCTCAGATACCAATAGCTATTTCTGGAAATGATATGTTTCTATTTACAGACCACACTTCAAGGAAAGACAAGAAATGGTTGTCCTACATAATTACGACTGTCACATGAAGTCTCGTCCTTGTGCGTTGTACGAAGAGCAGTTTCCTATAAATACATAGGTATAATGGTCGCCGATTATATCAATAAAATCGTCAAAATCTGCTTGCATATTCTATGCAATTAACACTTCATTCCTTCTGCTGATCTGCCTGTTAACAACTAAAGCAATCAAATCGAGGTAAACATACTCTCGTACTCACACCCGAGACAATTAATAATTTACGACATAACTTATCTGATCATAGTAAAATATAAAAATTCATTAGTTTGCGAATTACCGCAGTCTTCATTTCCTTGTGTTTCCTCTACGACTCAATCAAACCAGTGATTATGTTTTCATTTCAATTGAATCTCTGTGGAATTCTATGTAAAAGAGATGAAAATCTAATTTGATAATTTGAGCGTAATAAAACGCCTCAAGAATAACAGATTAATGCAATTTCCCACTGCAGTTATCTGCCCTTGTGCAAGTGTGCATGTGTGTGCAAGGCAACAGTTTGTATGTATGCCTCTGTGTACAGAAGCAAGAGTGTGTTTGTGTGTGCATGCATGTGTGCGTGTGTGCACAGGTGAGTGCACTCTAACATGTATTGAGTTTTATAATACACCTAATTTAAACCAAAGTGGATAGCAAATTTAAAAATGGGGTTTTGAATGAATAAGCAAATGACATTTAATGACTTAATAGATAGCACTTAAGGGAGTAAACATACACAAAACATGTCAAGAATTTATCTTGTTCCTTTCTGGTTCCACCAACCGGTTTAGAAGTTTTATTACTCCCTTGACTCATGATGTACCTTTCTTATAATATTGTCGAACTATTTATTATATATATATATATATATATAATAAATACAAATAGAGATCATTCTATTATATAGAGAAGGGGTCACTAAATCTGGGTAACGAAAAGAATGGACTTCACATGGGAACTATTACTAATCATTGCCAAATTTCGTAAAATAACAAAAACATACGGAGTCCCCCCCCTAGAACAAATCTGTTCGGAATTGAAATTGTATGGTAAACATCAGATATTTCATAATTCTTGCCATATGTTTGCTCCGATCTCCATCTGATCTCGTTTGCTAGCTGTTGCATTCGACTAGGAAAACACAAACAGCTGATTTTTGTATTAACATCTGTCAGATGTAAAAAATATTTCATTTCTGGTTACAAGTTTCTAAAACAGTAGTTAACATAATGTATACTTTCTCCCAAGAGAATGATGTTTTTCTTCTTACAGTTGTTAATGGGAAACCTAGATTTCAAAACTGGATAAACCACTAGAAAATATTTCGTAAAAAAAAAAAAGAAGAAAAAAAAAATTATCATGGGATTTTCCAATGTATCATTTCTTCTAAATGCAAGGACGGTTGCATTTTCAAGTTCATCAAAGTTAGTATGTAAGTTTGAAAGGAATCTCAGGGGGGGGAAGGTTTGCCAAGAATTCAAGAATTCCCAGTGGATGAAAAGATCAGCCTGACAGGTTATTGTTCATAATTTCAATGGGCAAAAACTGCCAAGCATTTTCGACAATTGTATAATTAAACGTGCTAAGTGCATGATGATTTCATCGTGGTGTCAGACGACAGTGTTTGATTAATAAAAACGGTGATCTATATACATGATTTACAGATCGATAAAGCTGTTATGATGATAACGAACAGATTCATCATTATTAAATCCATATCTACAACAGTAAGAAACCATGGTGTTATCCTAAATTGTCTCTCCCTTTTATGATATGAATGTGTCAAATACTGTGTGTGTGTGTGTGTGTGTTAGTGTGAGTGTGTGTGAGTGTGTGTGTGTGAGTGTGTGTGTCTTTAGGTGCTAATTTGATTAAAGAAAGAAGACATAATAAACAAAAATTATCAGCCTTGTCCCCCCATCCCCCCCAAAAAAAGAAATTAGATACTAGATTTTTTAGCTCAACCATACAAATGAAATAGGGGATTTTGACTTTGAATAGACGAATAGATGTAGCGTAATCTATAGATAATCCACAACTGCATATAAGAAGACCCCCTGTACACACCCGTGCATCATATGTAAGCAGTAAGAAAGAAGATAAAAGAAAATCTCCAGGGAAAATCTCTCAGTTGTCTGTCAAATGTTTTCGAGATTGTGGGTGGAAGATTGATAGAGTGTTTATGTTATCATTATGTAAATTGGACCTTTTGATATAAAATCTGGTCACCACATCTGACAATGAGTGCTGTTGTGTTCTGCGTGCTGTGATCACTCATTAAACACATTCAATTTCCATTTTAATGTCGGTGTATGTGTATTACTACATGAATTTTCTAATTATACGATTTCTGCTCCAGTGCGTTTGTTTAAGTCTGGGGACGGGAGAGATATAAATCAATCTCTTGTTAAAATGTCGGATGAGCCGGTAATTAGAGGACAATTGCATCTATGTCTGTCATTCCATTAAGGTTTGATTAGTTTAAATACGCCTTTTATCACAATTCTCAGATATAAATATATACTTTAATAATACATGTTGTCTACTTTTAGTGTACAAACATCCCCAAATCCAAGCATGCCCGAGTCGCTAATCTACACAATCCCGATTTCAACTGGTTTTTACTCTGTTTAACATCAAAGAAATTTTGCTGTGACCCGATACTGTCAATTTTTTTAACCTTGAGTAAATTCTCCTGTCATATCGTCCTTTAGATCTGTCCACAATCTTTTAACGGGGAAACCCAAGTGTCTCTTTGAATAAAGTCAAAAGTGCTTTTTTTTTTGGCCACAAAAATTCATAACAATTTGTTTATTGCGCTTTCTATCATAAAGTGTTTTTGTTGATGGAAACAATATCATCTATTCTTTTTTTTTTGTTGCATTGGTTTTAAAAAAGGCACATCCTCAATTAAGATTCACTTGCATAAAAAAAAGTTATACAATCTTGAAATGCTTTGAGAGTTCCTTAAACAATACGAGAGAGAGAGAAAGAGAAAGAGAGAGAGAGAGAGAGAGAGAGAGAGAGAGAGAGAGAGAGAGAGAGAGAGAGAGAGAGCGAGAACGAGATTAAGTCAAGATTTTTCTTTAGATTTTTGTAGATAAAAATAACAACTGGTTACATTAATAACCAATGCATTTCTAAATGTTACGATTTGCATGTCTTTCCCCTTTTTGTTTTAGGTTTGTTTGAGCAAATTCATGTCGATAGTTTTAATTACCGCTAACACGTCTCTTAAGACCCATTTCGCGGCAATAAATATTGTCGACTGCATCATTGTTCCGATATAGTGATACTCTAAACACCATTCTCCTTTAAATTTAAAAGCACTTTCATGTTCCACTAAACAGCGATGTGTGTTGCTGTATGTACAACCAACGATCAATCCTTTTCATTGGTCGATGTGGCGCAATATATTTGATACCGCTATGATTTGTAGGATACAAAAAAAAAAAAAAAAAAAAAAAAGAAAAGAAAATTCATTGTTGTTCCGATTAAAGGTAATCTATGGAACATAGTTTTGATTTCAATGATTGTAAAAACAAAATAAAATTTTAATTAATACCAAGTATAAAATGATGTTAAACAAGGAGTAGAATTAGATCATTGCTTCTTATCGTCTATCTAAAACACGATCCACGGTTGTTGCTTTATCCCCCCCCCCAAATACATGTACAGTGGAACCACGCCTAAAGACCACCTCAAATTTCAGACAGCAAGTTTTCAGTCTCTTGATAAATATTTAATGAATACGGAACCTCACTTAAGAGACCACCTCACTAATCAGACCACTTTGAGTAAGTCAGTTATGTGGTCTGAATCGCCAGGTTCCACTGTATCCGAGAAATTTCGAGGAAAAATGTATTTTATTCTACAACTGAATTAATTTCTCCACGCTGAACATGATCTACGTTGGTTTTTACCCAACACCAAACGTATAATTCCGACTACAAAGATGACTGAAGTTGACAGACCAACTCTTTCCAAAATTTAGTGGCATAAGTACACATCAATTAAGTATCAATAAAACAAGAGGGTGTGTTTTTACAATATTCTGTGTCAAATTTGCATGTTTTAAAATGTCTCATAGACAATGCCATGCTGTACACGTTTTTTCTTCGAGAAACCACACAGCGATCAAAGACAAGCTGACAATCATCCTCACCACTTTATATTTTATTACCAGCATAAAAAGACCTGACGTTTTATCATAAACAGTCGCATCAGCCGAAACAAACAGGACCTTTCTTTACATTCCGAAATTCTGCTCTGTGAAGTCACATTTATCTCGATGGCCTGATGATTATTGTTAGTATATACACACATGTTTTTTCTTGTTTGTTTGGTTTTTTTTTTTTCGTCAATGCCTGCATCATTTGGAAATCAAAAGATTCTGAGTCAAAAGAACATTTAGGTTTTGTCCCTTTTAGAAAATCATACGTGACTAACGTAAAACTTGACTTTCATTGTTTTGTAGCTTATTAAATGTGCAATTTGTCACTTAAGACAGAACTTGTACCACATTCTCCCCAATGTGGGAGAACCGCTGCACCACAATGCAGGACCACTTCACAATCAGGTTTGCCTATGTTAGAGCTTAATGACCTTGAAATGACTTACAACTGAATTTTGTTGATGGTTTCTGTCAGCGTTACATAAGAAAAGACTAAAATCAGCTGCAAAGAGAGAGTAACATGTTTTTTTACGCTAAACAACTAGACCAACTCTAAATATTATGTTCTCTCTCTTTCAGTAAGTCTCTTTCTCTATCTCTCATTCTATTTATCTAATGCTTGTACTGTCTCACACATTCTATATAACTCTCTCTCACACAAACACACGTCCTTGTAGAGTTCATGCCGAAACTATCATACAGCTCAATGCCCACTTTCTACAGTTAACCAGAGATAATCAGTTACAAGGCAAAACAGATTTCTTATGTCAATTAAAATCTTTTCAGGGGAGAAATAAAAAGTCAATCCCACACAATTCTGCCAAATTCATCTAATGACCCCATTGAATCGATACAGAATGACCGACAGCTTTTGAAATAAATAAAAAATGAATATATCAAAACTCAAAAGCCATGAATGTAAAGGCAACTGTGCTGCCGATTCAGACTATTTCATATACACAGCAATTTCTTTGGAAAACGCTAAATTGGGTTGTCCATTTCAGCTCGGCATCTTTAATCAATATCTGGTTTATATATGAAAAGTTTGCTATATTCCATTAGTTCCACGAGGCCAAATCTCTATCGCCAGCCATAAACTAGTTGATGAATCACATACAAGATCTACAACCAGTTATGGAAATGAGCCACTAGTTCGGTGTCAACATTTCAAGTTGAAATATTGCACTCTTCGCCTATCAGTTATTACGATAAAAAAAAAATTAAAAAAAAAAAAAAAATTGGGATATAAACGTTGACTACTGTGTTTCATCAATCATATTTATTTTGAAACACAATTGCTCAAATACACACCGCAGAACAAAAGAGGCAACAAACGTTAACGATTGTTACATCAAAATAACATTAGAACTGACATTTTGAATTCACAAACGAAAATAAAACAAAATTGGGTATAGTGCACTTAAAGGTCATGGATCTACAGTGGAGTCTCAAACAAAGCGTACATGTATATATGAAATATGTTAAGATAACTAGGTTCTATGAACACACAAGTTTAATATTTGATATTAAGTTTTTGTTGCGGTCACATGTTCTCTAATGAAGAGGGGTGTGGAGGTTGATGAAGGGAAGAGGGTTGGGGTTAGGAGCAAGGGGTAAGCCGCACAACTGGATGATCTAATGATCACCAATTTTTCAGATGTCAACTGAACAATAACATACCAAATTTGAAAGAAGATTAATCGTTGAATCATAAAAAGATTCTAAGAGATGTACCAAGTTTTGACACTTTTTGGCCCGTTTTGGAGCCCATGTGGGTACTAGCCCCCTTTTGTTCAAAAACATGAAGCCCCCTGCCAAATTTGGTTGAAATCTGTCCTGTGGTTCTGAGAACTCACTTAAATAAATGGTAAGGTTTACAGTCAAATAATAATGGACATTGGACCACAGCTATAGCTCATTTGGCCCTCCAGAGGAAGTGAGCTAAAAAAAAAACAAAAAAACCCAATGTGCTAAAATATTTCTGTGCTTCATATACAGAAGGAAAATCAAAACTAAACACAAATGATTTACGCTCAACCCCTCCCCATTCATAAAACCCCCACTAAACATGTAATAGTATCATTTATTGCCAATTTGCTGTACATAAATAAATATGACAGAATTTTTTTCTGAAATAGAAGTAATTACTTTCATGCCTAATTGAATTCTCATTATAGATATGACTACCATCTGTGTACAAGTATGTATATAAAAAAATAAAAAAAAGGGGGGGGGAAAATCACCCCCAACTCGCTACCAATCATAACAATAATTGCAAATTAGCAGGGAAACACTATGTCTAAGTGCATTGTGGGAATTATAGCACAATTACAGGCTACTTGTGCAAATGTCCCTAAATCCAAGGTTTAATTGTCTCTGCCATCCACAGTGAATACTATGTTGTAACAGTAATACAGCTCCTCGTGGGAACAATCCGGCAACTGATAAATTGCTGTTAGAATGGGCAATAATGTATTTAATAGCTACAAAACTAAGTAAGCATTCACATCAATCAGACGGCATATACAATTACTTTTTGCTCCGAACCTACACAACAGGACACAAAATCATCGGAGAATCAGGGAGAAAAAAAATCGTTGGAGAATCGCTGTTGTACAGGAAACATTCCCATAGAAAATATGTGAAGACTTAGACATTTAAATCAGGGATGTGTGGTCCATAAAAACCGGGAGATTTGTGCAGCAATTGTTTTAATGTTTATGAAATCTAGGTCTTTGTCATGTATGTCTCTTATAATGGGAGAAAATGAATTCTGTTGGTGGATCGAAATTTTATCTCATTCAGAAGGGAATTGTTTATGTTTTGTGCTTTATTTTTGAACAAGTGTCATAATCAGCCTAGACAAAAAAGACGGAAGGAAGAGAGGGAAGGAAAGAGGGAAATAGTACAGAGAGAGAGAGAGAGAGAGAGAGAGAGAGAGAGAGAGAGAGAGAGAGAGAGAGAGAGAGAGAGAGAGAGAGAGAGAGAGAGAGAGGTCCTCTGTACAGAATTGTTTTTCATTGTCAGTCTAGAGAAAGGAAGACAGATGGGAGAAAAAGAAAATGGAACAAAGAAGGAACAGAAAAAGAGAAAGAGTTATTCTCTAAAGAGCATACTTAGTCAGCCCAAACGGAGAGAGAGAATAAAGAAAGCTAAAATTGCAGATAGAATATGAGAGAGGAATAGGAGATATTGAGAGAGAAGGAAAGATAGAGCGCGAGTCTCAATCATTTAAAAATGTCATCTACAGGTAATAAACTACAAATTTATGTCAAGACATTTGACAGCTTGACAATATAATGCTAGATGTCTACCTCTAGTACAAATATTCTCCATCTTAGATTCCCATCTAAAAACTAGTCCATGAAAATGCACTGCACTTCAAAGTCAATCAGCGATCTACACTGCCGATTTTGGCAGCCATTTCTATTCTGCTACAGATAAATGCATGGAGAGAGTCAGTTGAATGAAATTCCAAACTCAAACCTACCAGTTAATCAGGAATCGGAGAACCTTAATTACACACCGGTAAACATAAATTGGGAGAAGGAAATAGCCTGCTCTTATCACCTTTAAACTCTTTTGTTTACATCTTTGGTATATACAAACTAGCAGATTGAGCGGCAGTCCAGTAAATAATGGTCGAATAACAGTTATAAAATTTCAAAAAACAATGGCAGTTTTAGGCCATTACAAATGTGCAGATGTTACCACTGTTAATTGAGTTTGCAGAGCGTTCTATAAACTTCCAACCACATTTAAGATATAAACATCCGGAGTAGTGACAAACTATTGAGAAGATGAAAGCTTGAAAACTTGTTAATACAACCATTTATTTTTTTATTTTTAAAAAAAAAAAAAGGTCAAAATGTATGCGAGTGGTAGGGTTTGTATATTCTGCATTGTAAATGCATTGTGATTGTAAATATATATATATATATATATAAGCGCCAAAATGACTGACTGATCAGATCTAGAATACATAGTTCTACTTTTCCTTATGGGAAAAGGTCTTGTGATTACAGAGAAAAATATCGCAGAAGTTGCAAATACTTGCACATTTAGTATTATATATTTTGACATTATTTCATTTATTTGTATATTGATTTTAACAATATTTATTCTTTTGTATGTGTCTTCATTATTTTTTATTCCTGTACAATAAATATACAGTATATGGATTGATCTGCTATATATATATATATATATATATATATATATATATATATATATATATATATATACACACACACACACAAACTAACAAAGTTAGCTCAATATTGACTTCTCCATTGTAAAAAAAAAAAAAGAGATGCCTAACTTGCAATTTGCAGGACTATATTATCACATGACGTAATCGAGTATGCCAGTGCAGGTTCTTACAGAAGATTAAATATCGGCATCATTAAGCTGCTGCACCGAGTGGACTGCCATTAAAAGCAATTTTTCTTTTCTTTTTTTTTCATGGCATTCTTTAAAAAAAAAAGCTTGCACTAAAATTCCAAGGTGATATTTATCATAAAATCATGGGCAGTATTTAGCGCATCTTTCTCTCTCTAGCACTACAAATGAACTAGTTTATTAGCATCCAATTCAACAGATTTTTTTTTCGTCCTGTACTTAACATCAATTGTGTTAGAGGCTATGTATCAATGCCTCGTTATTACTTCACAGATGCCAAAGAAATGCATCACTTATATCGGAAGCAAAATACAAAAGAATGGATGAAACGTATTACGAGATACTTGATGCAACCGCAATACTGTTTACGCAACTTCAAAAATACTCTCCACTCAAGATGAAGTGCTTGATCTTGTTTCATCAAGAATTAAAAGAAGTACCCATCTAAGATGTGATTGTGTACAGGAATAACGAATAAATGATAAAAAGACACATACGAAATAATAAATATCGTTAAAAAGCAATAAACAAATAAATGATGTAACATCAAAATATAATATGCCGCATGTGCAAGTATTTGCAACTTCTGCAATGGCAGAAGATCCAATATCATTGCAGGAACCCGATGTACATTTGTCATTATCTAGCCATTTCATGAATTTGTTGTATAATGTTTTCTTTTCTGCAATACAGCATCACAAGTATATAAAAAAATAAAAATAAAAATAAAAATCAGTTGATGAGGAGGAAGAAAAAGAGATAGAAAGAAAAAAAAAGGATTCAGAAGATGTCAATTTTTGTATTATTATAATAGCTTAGAGTCTGTCAGCTTTGAGAGAAAACGTTAATTGAAAAACATGAAATCTATCATTATCAACCCAAATCTTTACGTAATGTTTAAACGAAAGTTGAAAAAAAGCATGATCACGTTCTAGTACTATAATTAACGTGAAGAACATTCATTAGGTTGAAAACATTACCAAAAAAAATATATATATACAAACAGACTTAACTCATTTATCCCTAAAGACACATTTGGACTGGTCTAAGTCATTGATTTAAAAATGAGTGAAATATAAGAGTTTTCGGAATCTATAGTAACGTCTAAACTAGGCTACAAATTTGTGAAGGAGGAAATGGGATACCAACTCTCGACTCTCATTATTCTGGTCTGTGTAAAAAAACAATAGAGGTCCGTATCACTAGAAAAGTCTGTAATCTTTCATATTAAGCACACTATCTGGTCCGTAATACTACTATTGTTTTACAGAATAACAGGGCTCAATGATCGCATTTGTTGCATTGTCCGAGACAAGTCCATGTTGTGGTCAGAGAAGTGAAATTGTAGAAGAACAAAAATTAATTCAATGAAATTTACCTGTTTACATGCAAAACAATATCTTTAAATGTTACACTCCAATTTCGGACAAGTGATTTTTACATTCGGACAAGTAGATTTAAATACTTCTTGTCCGGCAAAGGGGTAATTTTTATGATTGTTGACGCCTGAATAGTATCGAGAAATAGGTCCGTCTGTAATATCAACACTAATCATAAGACTGCCGACTTTACTGAACATGTATGCCATACAGAAATTCAACAACTTACTTTATGACCTTGGGACTCTAAAAATTGACAAAAAACACCAGAAAATTTATAATAGGAGCACACACACACACACACACACACACACAAAGAATCGTTAATAAAGAAATAAACAATTTTTTGTATACTTTTAAATGTAATCCTCGGCATTCTACACTTCAAAACTGGTTCACAGCTGGGCTTCTTTGAAAACATGATACAAATAACCCCGTCCGACCTCTCCCGTTATGATGTTCTACTTGTAATTTCAATAATACCAGTGTATTTTCATATCCTCCCAGAAGCTTATAATGGAAAATGTGAAAAGCTAATAGGTTCTGAGAATTTTATGGGAGGATTTTCTGAATTTATAGAAAGTGAATAAAGTACATAGAGATTGCGATTCGCAACATTTAACTTGTCAATGGAGTCGGGAGAAAGATGTTAATCGAGTGCCATATTCTGCTTGTATTCATACTCATTTTCACTAAATAAAACTGACATCAGTTTTCAAAACTCCTTGGAGAACTGTAAAGAAATATTTTTTTTATGATTTCCAAGTCAAAGATGATATAAAACAGGCGAAATATTTAGCCAAAAATATCATATCATCAACAGAAAACGTCATTTTTTAGTATGGACGAGTAGTATATCATTTATTAAGGGTGTCAATGGTTTTTGTAAGTGGATCCAAGTGTGCATGTTATTGTTTGTTCATTTTGATTGTTATTGTTTGTATTCTCTTTCTTGGGGAAGGGGGGGGGGGGGGGGGGAGAGAGAGAGAAAGGAGGGTGAGGTTGAAAGTAACATATATGTACATGTAGGCACCCAGGGGTTTAAAGGCTTGATTAATCTCATGTATATTCTTGGTTAAGTGACTTTCATGCAAAGTAAGAAATCAGGTACTATTAGATTTCATACGAGTTCAAAGGGGAGCAGAGAAGAGAGGTGTGTGTGTGTGTGATTGGTGGGGTGAGTGGGTTGGGTTTGTGCTAGAATCCCATTTGAATGCCAATGTAAATCAAATCCTGCAGTAAATAGGTCAAACAAGCTGCATGTAGGTCAACTAGATAAACATGACACAGCTGACTGTTAGGTACAAATGGCCTCAGTCTGTATACCTATAAATGACCATTTAACATAATTTTATGTCTATCTGTATGACCCCCAGGCCAGAAACATTAAATACCAAGCAAGACCTATGCCAGCATTAATCCACAGTTCATATGACCTTGTACATTTGAACTGTATACTGCTAAAGTAATTCAACTTTACACAACATTGCAATGGAGAGAGAGAGAGAAAGAAACTGATGCCAAACGTGGGGTTGTTCTGGATTTATCTCAAACGCAAGCAGAGCCAAACAATAGGTTTTGTGATAGGGAAAATTCAAAGTTCAACATTCCAAGATAATTGCTGCAATACAGATTTAGAAACAACCCCCCCCCCTCTCTAAAAAGTTTGAGCGAACTTGCAACTTATCAGCAAATATGCTAATCTGCAATTTGTTCCAAATGAACACTCCCTCGCAAGCAACAGAGTTCACTAGTTTCGAGTCACTTGCAATTTAATAGGTATATATAAGAGAGTCAGTGATTAATACTGCAATTGTGTTTTGTCGGAAATGATTGATGGATAGCGTAAATAGATTCTTATGAGAGTAAATATTATACACAGATATGTCATTGCCATGGTTGCAAACGAAAACACTTCTTTTTATTTCATTCCTCGACAAACTTTTTTAAAACATGAAAACGGAGACTTGCCATGTCTAAAATTTCTAATATTACACAGAGGATTCTACTTGACTTATTTTTTTGGAGATGATATAACTACACAAAATTCTTCTTCCCCTACGAGACATATTCAGAAAGAATTAAAATGGAACTAAATACGTTAATGATTTAATTTAAATACAACATACAGTAATCAATTTAGGATTCACTCATAGAATAAATGCTTTTCTAGCCATTTTTTTTATTTTTTTTTTATTTGAATGGGTAATCTATCGTACAAACAAGTCAATAACTATAATGTCCAAAATGAATGATCTGGTGACATCTGATGTCCTGCCAGTCAACTTTGTAAAATTGTCTACAAGGGTACCAGTCTATGAAACCAAACTTTAATTATGATTCACTTTTATAAACCAGAATATTTAGTAGTGTTGCCACTTAGAAAAACAAGACAGAGGGAACCAGTCACAATCATAAATGACCAGCGATTTTGAAAAAACTGCAATCTGTAATTGCATTTATCTAATAACCTATAGAATAACACCTCTTAAACATGACCACCTGTCTTGACAGATCAAATTTTTGCCACACACAGTTCCGTTTCGTTCACTTTAAAGTCAACATCAAGAATGTGAGAACCTAGTCGTCCCTTCACGTATGACGTATTACGGGTAATGAAACCTAAGATGTCATCAGGTAGAGTATCGGGAAGACAAAGGGTATCTCTAACGACAACAATCAAAGTAAAAACACCAACAATTTCTAAAAATGGTATATAATTATGTGAAATGTAGTCCAGGAAGTGGTATAAATTTCTGACAAATTAACAACCTGACTTTTAAATTTACAATCCTATCACCTCTTACCGACATTTAAGTCTGCAAAATTTACACCTTAAAGAAAAACCAATTGGCAAGTCTATCATTATCCCTTAACTCAAGTCCGCCTTTTATCTTGATTTTCAACGATCAACATAGTTCTTTTGAGCTTTTAGATTTAAAGATTACATCTCCGAAACTTCTTAAAACATTACGCAACAAAGTAATGTTCTGTCTTAGCTCATCCACCGAGAAATTCTTGTTTAATGAAAAATCTAAATTTGTTCAGTTTAATATCTTCAAATGATCGAGGCAAATATTCTGGTCTTTTATCTTGGTAACGTAGTTCTCTGGAGAAAAACATTCTAAGACCAAAAAAAACAAAAAACAAAAACAAAAGTACAATGGAACACATATTAAAAAGACCCCCACTTCTGCCTTACAAGACAGTTGGCCTCTGAAAAGAGAATTTATTTAATGGGGCATTAACTGTGTTTACTCCAAAAAATTGTTTTGATTTTTTTCTACTTCTACTACTCGTACGTGAGGTACAAAAACAAATAAGAGTTATACTCAGGCATAAATAATTGTATATTCCTATATATTTTGTGAAAATAAGGTCAGGTCCTGTGTGGTATTCATATACAAATAGTAAGGTTGAGTTAATCTACTGCAATTGAAAAAGTGTCAAAACCTAGGTTTCTCAAGCAATTTTCACAAAAATAGGGATTTAAGAATTGCTATGCCTGTGTATATCTCTTTTTTGTTATAAAGTTATAAAGTTAAAAAGAAATTTCAAAATCTATTTTTTTTTCATCTTCTTCAATAAATAGCAGCAGAGAATATTTAAAATATTTCATATATATTATTTTTATAAATAATCAAAATGGCAGCTTTGAAGTTCATACACATAAAACAATATATTTCAAACAAGCTTTTCATCACTGCCAATTTCCGTTGCCAAAAATAAACATCTTCATAGTTTGAATCTACGGGAGGACTCATCCCACTACCTTCAAGAATTTCAAATGGATCAATGAAATTCAGTTCCCTCTAATACGCATTTGTGCTTCAAGGTCAAATACAAACTTTTCAGAAGGTGAAACAGAAAAAGAATCCGCCCTCACCTTTTATTTTTGGAACATTTTTGGCTTCGTCTGATCAGGAAAGCATGATTAATTTGCCACGTGAAGTCAATGAACCTTAACTATTTCAACGTTTATTTTTTTCTATAATTTTCTATGCTACAGTTTGTTTGTTTGTTTGTTTATTGTTGTTTAACGTCCCACTCAAGAATATTTCACTCATATGGAGACGTCACCAAATGCCGGTGAAGGGCTTCAAATTTTGGCCTATGCTCGGCACTTACAGCCATTGACCAGTGAGGGTTCTTTAACGTGCCGACACCTACTGTGACACGGGACCTCCAGTTTTACAAATGTAAGGCAAGGGTTCATATATCTATCACGGCTGATAAGATAAAAAAAAAATTGAAATAGATAACACAAAATAACACAAGACAAAAAAACAAACAAAAACCAAAATCATTCAACTTCAAAAAACATGTAAACAACCTCAGCCCCAAATAGAAATGGAGATTTTTTAGTGTATTAAGCACCTGGTACGAACGAATAAACATGTTATCCAAAAGTCAGGGACAGATTACTTATATAAATAAGCACCAAAGAAATAAAAAAAAACAAACAAAAATAAGAGAAATATGGATATTATCAACGAATAAGAAATATATTTGTGGTTCCATCCTTGTGCAGAATGTTCATAAATCAAAGTTCGCATTTATGGAAAGGGCGTTTACTGATAAACATTTGTTTGACTTCCATCATTTCAAAAACATCCAAGTTTTAAAACCGTTGTACAAGTGGCGATCGCGTTTGAATGTCAATTCTCAAGGACTTTGACTTCTATGCTGTTACACATTCTAGTCATTTGCATATCGTGAAAAACAAAAAAAAATCTGAAAAAATCTGAATCGCATTGATGCTGTCTGACATTCAGCTTCCGATTTATTTTGACTGCTTTACAAATTTGATTAGCTGACCTTTGGAAGGATGCCAACCAACAGCAGTGACATTTCTCAAATTACTGAAACTGGAAGTCGTCAAAATAAACAGTATGTGGTTAGAACAGACTGTCGGATAACAGAGACCATAACAGTTTCTTCTATGGCATATGGAAAAGCAGAGCCAACAACACTAAATTGCTATTTTTTTTTTTTTTTTTTTATCTGGGAAATGATATCAAAATAATGAATTCCGTTTCTGACAGAGCGAGGGTAAAGGTGCCATTTGGATGGCATCAGTAATCCAGAATACGCAGAAACAAAACATCCACACGAGATAAAATGTACTTCAATAACCAATTTCTAGACGCCCTTGGGTACAACATGCAAGACACATCGAATATCTTTTTTCTTTTTTGCTGAACACTTTTGGCAAGGCGATACAAAATATGAACTACAATATCTCTATACAGAAAATATCAAATATTTCAAAATATCTTTTGTGAAAGGAAACGAAATAAAGTTGTGACGATATAAAAAAAAAATTGAAACAATAAAGAAGCTAAAACTAGACATAAATCTTTTTATTCTCACATTTTCCATTTTAATGATTAATATGAATATTTCTCATGATATATGCATCATTTACTGTAAAACTACTTATGTTTACAAAACTACTGATAAAATGACTCCTGTATCCCTATACCGCACATAACCAAGTAACTACTTTATCAGCTGCCTTTACCCCCACTTTTTTCTTTATTTCAAAAATGGCTTCTATTTACCTATCTCTGTTGGAACAATAAATGTCAGATCTGGTGAACAGAACAACAAATTCTGCCAACACGAAATTGCATTGGATCTCTGATCTTTGCACTCAATCATGTGGTTTTAACATTAAAACGCTGGGAGGAGACTTTAGTCTACATGAATGCACTAACGGAATTGGATCTAAGGGAGTTTAAACTGCAGTCCAAGGGAAGGCTCATAATCTATTGTCATTATGCGTGACCCTTCTTTGTAATTTGTTGGGCACGAGAGAAACCATCCTCATTATGTGGTCATGGCTGAATGCACGTCCAATTTACTGGTTCACATCCGGAAATTACCTCTCATAATTAATCTTCAAGTGAAGACAACAACATGCTGGATAAAAAGGAATCATGTTTGTCACCTGAACAAGAATTTTCATATCATTTTCAGAAATAATGTTGCACTAAACAAAATGACAAACAGATTAGTTACATTCAAGTGTTTTTAAATTTTTTCTGTTCTTACTGTGTGTGTGTCTCTGCATACATACACTTTTTTATCATACTTACATCCCAATAAAAACAAAAATCTGCCTCAATTTATCAAAATATTCAAGTAAAATAAATAATTCCAGAAAATTATACCTAAAATTAACACTGTTCGGTAACTCTAACATGCATCAAAGTCCAATTAGCCTCTTCAAAAAGGAGATTTGAATGTAATCGTGTGGCTTGGCCAATCAGATGGCAAATCAGAAACATTTATTGCTGACATCTTGACTTTTTAATTGCTATGACTTAATGTTAAATGTTCAACTGGAGAAGACATGCCACACAAAATATTTTAACACTGAAAATGTCAGCCGGATGTATATAAATGACTAACAACCAAACTTTTATTTATTTACTTCTGTTCTGTTTTACAGAAAATGTTAAGGAAACTGAAAGGTGGTGTCTTTTTTATGGTGATATTTCAGAACAAATGTGCCCCACATTGAGTATTCTGAAGCTTGTGGGAAACCACAAAAGTGTAAGTGGATGCCCATAGTGTGTGTGTGTGTGTGTGTGTGTGAGAGAGAGATGAGAGAGATGAGAGAGAGAGAGAGAGAGAGAGAGAGAGAGAGAGAGAGAGAGAGAGAGAGAGAGAGAGAGAGAGAGAGAGAGAGTGTGTGTGTGTGTGAGAGTGAGTGAGTGTGTGCAAGTGTTATATCCTTAAGGTCTTCATGTACATGTACTTGTTCATGTGCTTGAAGTCTGTTCTATGACATAGAATGGCTTGTATTTTACCCAAATTATGCAAAAATTCACAATTTGGAATTTCAAAAATAAAGAATTCAGCATTTTCAAACAAATGTCACAAATGAAGTTTTGTGTTTTAGTGTTATCATGGTATATATTTCCCCAATTTTCTGGACTCTGGACCCAGAATTTTCGAGTTAGGAAAATCCCTGTTAGACAAGTATCACAGCAGATGACCATATAACACTGTGAGGTTGGAGGTGGAAATTATAACGCCACTTGCACATCTAATTAAGGACAAGAAGAGTTTGTGCTGAGCACAAGATCTGCGCTTGTGCTATGTGTGTGTAAGAAAGTGTGCAATGGTACAAAATAAGGTGTGTCATCTTATCAAACTATATCATATGTGAGTGGATCCAAGGGGGACTGGTAGAGGAACACTGAACACAAACCAAGCTGTACCCTCAAATAGGATTCATACTCGTGTCCCTCTTCCTTCACAAAGACACCTTTGGATCCACCCATGCAGTCAATACCATTTTTACAACAAAGCAGGCTTTCCCAATAATGATATATATACGATTTTGATACATGTATTTTTTTTTCGCAGACATCATGCTCGTGTAAGCAAACAGACATAAATTTTCTGACATTCTGTTTTCTGTCATTTTCTGACATTCTGTTTTCTTCTGTCATTTTCTAACTTCGCAGGATGCTAGCAACTCAATATTATTATTATTATATATATATATATATATATATATATATTTTTTTTTAAGTTCCTGCAGTATTGGTGGATGCAATCTACAGGGACAAGTTGCTATGGAAACAGACATTGAATAATACATGAAAAAAAAACCAGACAGAGATTAAAGTAACTAAGCTACTGTTAATATGGCTACAAGAGAACTCTGCTTTCTTCTATGGCTACTGACTGACCTTGACCTTCTACTATGATAATTGTCACTTTATAGCGGCTGTCAAAATCTTCTGGTACAAGTAAATGTGTGTACAAAATCCAATGAAATCATCTCGAATATTTACTGCATTAAATTGCCAATAATCAAACTTGTGTGAATAAAGAACTGTGTCGTAAATAATGACAACGCTGTACATCCCTTTTGCCCGCATATGATAAGTTGTCGATCCAATTGCTGCCGTTGCTTTTCACGCAAATTCCTCATCATGTATTGAATGATGCGGTTGTCGTCGATGACAATCAATGAAAATAACTAAACAGACACTGCACAACTCCGCCATGCATACAGGGCAGGTAATAAAATCGGCAGACTGTGAAGACAAGACTGCTAATCCACAAAACACCATTCGGCATCGAGCACTGTCGTACGGAGAATCACTATAATTTTTCTATCATAGATGAACGATAAAACAATTTGACTAAACACTGTATAATATAAATCTCCACAGAATTTCAATCTTTCACAAAAAGAACATTTATAATTCTTCTCAAGATGAAACCAAAACAAAATCCTTTCGCCTTCCATACACATACTCGGACAGAAATCCACTAACACGGGATAGGGCTGAAAGAAATTTTGGTGCTCAAAATCCCTCTACCACAAGACTATCTACCACTCTACTACACCGATCTACTCTAAAACATTAGAGACTAAAGACTAAAAGCAGTGACTACTGAAGCCTGCCCGAGCCCAAGTTGCCCTCGACACTCTCCGAGCCTCTAAACACTCTACAAGCTCCCCAAGCATCTGCTAAATATAATCTAATTGGTTTTAAATGACTAATTGATAAAGTCAACATCAACTACAATATATGTCAGAGTAGATACTCCAATCACAAGTTTACCAATCTGTTAATTAAAGACTACAAAATTAACAAAAACATAAATAACTAAAAAAGAAAATTACATTACACAAAGTACTAATTAGTCACCAGACAAAGGTGACTAGATGACTAAATACTAAAGTGACTAATGTCATTAATGAACTAACCACATTTTGACTATTTATTAGTTATCTGACTACAGATCAAGGAAGCAACTACTGAAAAAGCTGGTAAGGCTATTGAGAAGTGACTACAAAATGTTATGCAAGGCCAACGAGCCTACGAAAGTATGCAAATACAAGACATTTAAGACAAAAACTACACGGAGTTAGTTTCCACTAAATACTCAAGTGTATGTGTGTATGAATGCATGTGCACGTACATGTATAAACACATGCATAATTAACTTCATGCAAATCGGCAATGCCGACCAAACAGACGAGAGAGACGAGCTAAATCCAACCTCCATCTTTTAAACTGTAAACATATAAAACTTCCCAGGGTTCTTTGTAAAACGTAAGAAAGTGGAAATTGACAGGCGTATTCAATTTTGTAAAGTGTCTGGAAACACGGCAGTGGTATGCCTAATGCTGGGAAGACTATGCCAAGAATGTCGGCTAATGAAGTAAGCTATTGGGGGTATGTCTCCACATGTACAATACTATACCGATCCTCGTAAAACTTCACATCTGCCTCTACAGTGCTGTGGGTATTTAACCCTTGATATTTCATTTCAGAGATTTATTTTTTCTGACTCACATCAAAGTTTTTTTGGTGTGTTCTTTCTCTCTCTCTTTTTTTATTCTATTCTTTTTGCATCATTAATTACTGGGTTGTTCTTTATAATAAGATAAGACGGCAGTTTCTGGCATGCATTACACAGTTTTTAAACTGCATTCGCCAAACAAAACAAACAAAAGACGGTATTTATGCACGAACTGGATCCTTTAGAATGGATTTCGTCAGTTCAAAACAAAATCAAATCATAATTACATTTGAGATCTGCGTTAAAACCAGCAGGAATGCCAGAGGATTATTAAGAGCTGTTTTACATTATGGAAGCATTTGCGCCAAAAATACAGTCTAAAAAAAAAAAGGAAATAATTACACTAAATATATACCACATAAAATCATTCTGAAATTCTTTCATCTCCGTCATTTCATAATAATTTTTATGGTGTGTACTTAATCCCCGTACACAAAAATACGGCAGTCTAGAAGTAACGGAAATGAACACGCTTCCATCGCCAGCAAAAATGGTTTAACCCTGGCTCAAATGCTAATATTCTCACTTTCAAAATGAAGTAGGACCTGATAAAAATGTGATCAGCTTAAAAACAATTGGCCAATAAATGAAACCTCCGCATCTCGTTCTCAAGTTTGAAGGGTAAAAACTTGAAAACTTGCGTCATTTAAGACAGAACTATTTGAAGTTAAAGACGCAGTCTTTATTTTGTTTTGGTTTTCTTTTCTGTGTGTAAAAATAAAGTTTTTAGGAATTTTTTCTCTCTTTTTTTTTTAGCTAGTCAATTCCTTATTAGTGAATCAAACAACAGACCTTATACTTTATCAAAAGAAAAAAATATATTTCAACATGACTGCCAACATCATTAGAGGACAATTATTTTCATTATGCAGACAAAATCAGAAGGAATTACTACATGCCAATCATTTAAGGGTGAATTTGTAAAATTAATTTCCCAGCAAACTTTTTCATTCATTTTTCAAAAAAAAAAACATAAAAAAAAAAAAAGGGAACACCACTACCCCCTTAAAAATCATCAGTAAATATCTTTCACATTTTCATTACTGTAAAGTGTTTTATAAAAATGGAGACATTGACAGCCATGTTTAAAACTCACCGCACACCAGACCTACCTCTGTGTCGATTGGTTGTTTTGTCAAACATAAGCATGGCATCTTCTATCTGCAAAAAACAAAACAAAAAATGTTTCCATTAATGATGGCATTAAAAAGAAAATGGAGGAATAAATCACAAAACAACAGTTACATTATTATTATTATCATTTCTGCCAACTCCAGAAATGTACACAGCAGAAATTTTCATTTCAGTTTGTTTGCTTATCCTTTTTTCTTTAAATTTGTAAATATCAATTAATGCCCCCTAAAATCCTGAGGTGATACCTTGAAATCACACTTGCAAATGCTACAGAGCACCAAGGAAGCTCTTCCACGGTACATTTCACAATTTTATTTTGGATTCTTCTAACCCCCCCAAACTCCCTCCCCCACACTTAATGTAACATTTTACATTTTTTTCTAATTACCGAAGAAGAAGAAAAAAAATCATTCATTCATTCAAAAAAATGTTTTTTTAAAGCGAAATATAATGTCTGAGAGAACACCATTCGTTCTAAACAATAAGAAACCTAAAACCACAGAGCAAACAGCACAAGTTAGAATCAGGTGATTAAAATCTAATTATCGCTTTCTTATTTGTTTAACTTGAGGACATGTTGTGTAGGTGTCCCAAGTTTATGGCAGTTATAATAAGTGATAACGTTTTTTATTTTTTTTTTTCATCAGAAAATTAAACAGAATTTGTATCAATGAATGATGCCACTCTATCCAGACGACATGGAAGACATTTATTTGAACTGCAACACTGCAGAATATCACCGCTGATTAATTAACGTGAATTACTCAAATCGCAGATTTGCTGATAGCCAATGAAACTCATTAATTATGTTTGAGGGGAAATTGTCAGACATGGGAAACCTGATAGAGAATGCAGAGTGCTTTGCAGAGGTTTTCAACTGCCGGGCGTGAAGTTATCAAACTTTAAACAGGGCCAGAAGAACACATAGTGGTCGGCTGTCAGAGCACATGGGGTGACTTGTACATCTAACATCTTATAATGGTGTGAAACAAACATACAATCAATAGTAAATCTGGCAGATTCACACAGCATGGCCGTTGGTACATTGGCTTATTTTTGCAGTTTGATTCAAATGCCAGCTCTGATCAATAGTAAAGCATGATTAATCACACAGCAAACTGTACCGAACACTTTCTTCAAGTCACTGACCAAAGCTTCTTCCATTGCTGATTGCTATTAGCTTAAAAAAAAAAAAAAATACGAAGCTGCAGCTTAAAACTTCTGCGAATCCGAAATACCCTTAATCTATTAGTGGAATATCACTTTTCTCCGTCTGTCGGTTTTAATGAAAAATTCTCCTTCTCTAACCTGCTAACCAGGACTCAAAATAAACACTCCATTTAATGAACTCTAATGAAAATAGAAAGGGTTTGCTGTAGGCAGCTAAGTTGAAATGTACTGATTGAAGAAAATCTACTTCTGCTACTGTTGCCACGGAAACACAAGTAAAAAAAAAATTTCTTTTATTAGTTTTCCCGCCAGTTTCTTTTTGTCTAAAATTGAATATCTCACTCCCAAGCCTCGAAGCCTTGATTGCGGCAAGAAGGAGAACGACCTTTTAATCTCCAACGTTGTCAGCGTAATACCATAAACCCTCGGCTCTGTTATTAACTGCGCAAGTGGAAAGTGACATTTTGACCATATACTCACATCCATACTAGATAAAGGAAGGAGTGTAAATTTTCAAACCACTTCAAATAGACCTCTTAAATTTTATCATTTCCACTTTACCTCTTAAGTGATGGTTCATAGTCAGAAGAAATCCAATTTTCAATCAACGTTTTTTATCTATAGGTGTTGGTATCGTTAAAGGATTGCTGAAAGCGTCTCAACTCTTAATTAATATCGTGTCATCCGGTGCAGAAGGTGTATTGTGAACAATTAAAATCCAGGACTACGGTTTGGAAGGCTGTGTGTAAGATGTAGTATTTTTGTTTTTTTGTTTTTTTTGTTTTGTTTTTTTTAAGTTATCAAAATTTTCCTGGACTTGAAAACCCAATTAACCAATCATCTTGTTGGTGCGGTAATTACTTAATTGATTATTCCAATACAGTGGAATCCGTCTGGTTCAGAAATGCGGCTTCTCAAAGACAGGCGGTCTCACATAAGAAGATTTATTGAACTCATTCACCCTAAAGACACACACATTTGGACAGGCATAAGTCAATGATTTACGGAAGAGTCCATTGTTTTTCAGGGGTTTGAGGAGTTAAAAGACTCTTTATTTGTGTATAAAATGGTCTCACTAGACAGGTGGTCTTTCAAGACAGGTTTCATTTTATATATATATATATATATATATATATATATATATATAAAATTCAAATATATATACTATAAAAATTTTAATTATGAAATCATCAATACACACACACACACACACACACACACAGAGACACATGAACTGCAATTCTTGCTTTTTGCACAATACGCAAATTTCGATGTTGCGGTTTGTATCGTCAACCACGGAATTTTTTAAACCAAAGTAATGACATTTTATTGAATTTTCCTAAACATAAAAAACAAATAAACAACAACAATGGTACCTGTGGGATCGTGGGATGTAACGAACTAATGCGCTGGGAAATCAATACCTTACTATCTCTGTAAATTAATGACGCATATCCCACAAACACTATATGACATGCTAAGAAAACCGTGGCATCCGCCCACAGTGACACTGTGCCCCCATAAGTGGAGAACACTAGGTTAAAATAGCAGTGATGTGATACCACTTGCATTGAAATAGTGGTAGACTTGTTTTGGCTTTGTAAGCAGATTGTGGATATTAGTGCCCTTTCTCTGCCCTGTTCCCAAATGCCCTTTTCTCTGCCCTCTTCCCTAATCCCATTTTATCTGCCCTCTTCCCCAGTGCCCTTTTCTCTACCCTCTTCCCACATGCCTTTTTTCTGCCCTCTTCTCACGTGCCCTTTCTCTGCCCTCTTCCTAAGTGGGCTTTCTCTGCCCTCTTCCCTAGAGCCCTTTCTCTACAGTCTTTCCAAGTTTCTTAAATTCAAATCTTGCAACAGTAACAAATACAAAAATCAAATTGCTTACAAATAAATAAACATTATATAGATAAAGAACTTTTGTATTTTGACCAGCCAATACCTGCCACGCCGCCCCTCCCCCCTCTTCCATTGAAACATCCTAGGTAGTTTTATTCTATTGATCAAACACTTCAAATACTAATTTTTCATAGGTCTATGAGAATTAATGTGCACATGGATCCAGTTACAGGTAAATCGCACAAGTGTTTATTTTTAGACTTCACACACAGGTAAAAATGATGAGATGATAATTACGGAAATTATATAAATTACAGCGTCATTAACTGCCACATCGATAGTTATATGACAATTCCTCAACACAATTCACTCTTTTTGGCAATTATCTAACAGGTCTCGTTTTTTTGTTTTGTTTTGTTTTTTAAAAATCACACAACACATAAAATGAGGCAGAAACTGAAGGTTGCATTGATTTGAAATTCACATATATCTCCGTCTAATTCTTATAATATTCCCGTCCATGAAAATGTTCAATTATGCACCAGTCAAAAATGATATTATTCACCAATATTTAGAACAGACGGGCTGATAAATTGCTTGTCATATCTTCTTTACTGACAAGCGGGGTTATCAATATATAAACCAAGTAATTTTACAGTTGTGTAAAATCTCTTGTCCGTATGATATAATAGTTCAGGTAGAAAGAATCGGAATGATGACTGCTCTGTTGTGGCACATTATCAGAGACACTGAATAAGCTGTTGACCCTAGCTGTCGTGATTTAAATACTTTGGAATGGGATTCAAAAGACCAAACGCGAGACCTCTCAAAATGAGACACAAATGAAATATATCTTGATAAATGAAGATGTCACCTATGACGCTCGGTCTAGTGTATCTGTTATGATAGACGTACCAAGCAGTTGAACTAAGTGCCTCAGTATACTACACAGGTCTTACGTTAAGTCTTGTGCTTTCTTGTGGAAAAGGCTGGGAATGTGTGTGTGTTTGTTTGTGTCTGTGGAGTAGTTTGCATGTGTGTGTGTGTATGTTTGCATGCAAGTGTGTGTTTCAAGTCTCTGTTTGTGTGTGTGTTTGTGTCTGTGGATTAGTTTGCATGTGTGTGTGTGTGTGTGTATGTTTGCATGCAAGTGTGTTTCAACTATGTGCGTGTGTTTGTGGATTAGTTTGCGTGTGTGTGCGTTTGCATGCAAATGTGTTTCAAGTCTGTGTGTGTGTGTTTACATGTGATCAAACCCTCTGTGCGTGTTTGCACGTGCACAAAAGTGTGCAAGTGTTTCATGTCTCTTTTGTTCTATTTAAATCAGAGACCTCAATAAAGGCAAAAATAGATCTGATATTTCAGTGATGTATTCTCGTCTGTTTTAATTATAATGGCACTTCATCTCTTAAGACGTTGTTTTGGGGTTAAGCCTACAAGGAAGCCAAAAGATCGTAACATCGAACATACATCCTAATATGACAAAGTCAACCCCCAACCCCCCAGATGTTCGTGTTGACTTCAAATCTGTGTCATCCCTTTTTTCACAATGAATGTTTTTCTCTTAAAACATTGAAGATATTGCTTTCAGTATCTTCACAACTGTCACAGGAAGTCAGCTGTGGCAGAGAGCAGTCTGCAACTTCCTGACAGAACTTTGCACGCTGCCAATTAGTGTTTTATCACACAAAAATGACTCAATTATGAGCCCTGTTCAAGAGTTCAAAATGAAATAATTCTGAATGGTTTCATTACAAAATGAAAAAAAAGAAGAAAACTAAATGATATAAAAAAAATGTGGTAATAAAAAAATAAATGCTTTTCGACCGAGTCATACAATGATAAATTACGCACAGTATTTACAACTGCAATTAGTTCCAAGGTAGTGATTTCCTTACATATACGAATTTTTAAAATTGCGGCAACAGAATCAAGTGCACGACCACATTTAAGAAACGGACTTTACAGGTGTTTGTTACCTCGCTATCATCAATCCGTCCTTCGTAATCAACGTTTGATAACAATTGTATTTTGATAAACCCTCCTTGAACCGTGACGATACAGATACTCCATCAACCATGAGACACCTATCGACTATCGAGATCACCCGGTCAATTGGTTAACCCCCCCCCAACAACTCAAGGCCACCTTGATCATTAGCAAGTGCCACCCCATAGGATTTAGTTCCTTTGTTTTGGTTTTTATCTTTAGAGTTATGCAACATGCCACCTCACACGTACATCCAACCCCCTATTTCATGACTGATAACAGAAATAAAACTCTGGAACAATCCAAGCCATCGAGATAAACATCTCTAAAATGTTTTGTGACCAAAAATACAACACACGAACACATTACAAAACAATACAATAGATGCTTTAAGTATCTATGATTTGGAACAAAAATTCTGGGGTTCAACAGGTGCATTAGTGTCACCTCGGATATTCATAATTTACTTTAATTTAGAAATTGAGTACTATATAAAGTAACAAAAAAAACATATCGCATAAAATATGGTATTTGAATTAAGGTAAAATTCACAATAAAAACGTAAGTTTTCAATTAGAGAAATGTTTTAGATCGCTTACTAATTAGTTGAACTAAACAAACATAACTGTCAGAGGTGGAAAATATTAATTCATCTTCAATGGTCATTTTGTTATCATTTCAAACCTTATTAAGATCTAGAATGGAAAATTTTTTTTACTAACTCTACACTTTTATGCATCCATATTCAAAAGAGAGATCTTAAGGTAATACGGTCTGAAAATCGGGCAACTTAAACAACAGTCAACGTCATTTACATTTCTGATAAACACAGAATTATGAAGCTCGTTTTAAAGCAATTAACCGCAAGCTAACCTTAAATTCTTTACGAAAAAAAGATAAATATATTATTGGGGTTCTCATTCTGATTTCAATAAAAGAAACTCCTCCCTCTTTTATTGAATCAAAAAACATTTTAATGAGTCTGCTTTTAATATCTGCCATAATGCTCGGAGCTTAGTTCCGAAATACCAGTGTCGTGTAGTAGCAGAAAATAGGGCATTTTTCGACAGGTGTAATTAAACGATAGTACCAAAGCTGTGACAGGCAAAATACATGCACACTAAAAATCGCTTCTCATGGGTCAAACACCAGTCATAACACTTTTCAGATGTTTAAATTTAGCACCTGCGATAAAATTTGAGGGTCAGATTTTTAAAAGACGAGTGTGCTTTGCCGAAAGCCTGAAACAAGGTAATAAAACCACGTCAAGTGCATGTGCACTTAAGAGGAATATCAATCAGAATTTGTCAAAAGCACCTGACATACATTTGAACCACTCAGCCCTTCAATTAACTCATCAACCCCTACAAAATAATGGACTCTTCTGTAACTCAACGACGTAGACCAGTCCAAATGTGTCTTTTCGGGCAGAATGAGTTAGAACTATCATTTTCACATATAGGCCAAATTAACTGTCAATGGTACAAACCTCATCTTAAAATCATGTGGCAGAACAATGCCCAAACTATGCCACCTCAAAAGGGGGAGAGTAGGGAGAGGGAGAGGGAAAGGAAGAGGAAGAGGGAGAGAGAGAGAGAGAGAGAGAAAGAAAGAGAGAGAGAGAGAGAGAGAGAGAGAGACAGAGAGAGAGAGAGAGAGAGAGAGAGGGAGGGAGGGAGGGAGAGAGAGTTGAAATTGGAGAAAAATATTCACACTTAATAAATGTTGTGGTCTTAAACTTTTTTCACTTTAAATCAGTGACTGCAAAAATAAATAAAGCCAAAACAACAATACAAACACAAAACAGGAAAAACAATCAAATAGTTGAATCTAAAGATTGCAAAATATCAAACGATTACCATGACCTCAATTAAAACGTGTGTCATCAAACACCATTATATTTTGTTAGCAGGTGTAAAGATGGACCGATACCAATCGATTTAATTAACGTCTTTATTCCAAAGTTCTCATCAAACAAGAATCCTTTAATTCAAATCGTAAATTCTGCTAATAGAGCTATTTATACTCCTATCACCAAACAAGTCATCAACATACAGAACTAAATTAAGACGGAACACAAGTTCCGTCACAACCTAGACAAACACGGAATGGCATCCGAGACAATAATTAACATATACTTTAATTTGAAATACATGACTGGTCCCCTGGTTTGATCAATAAATGAGGTATGTAGATATAACGAATCCTCTCACTGTATTTTTCTCTTCCATACATGACACGGTCACAAGAGACATAATTTTATTTGTCAAGGCGTTCAAACCTCCAACCCCACCCAACACTGACACACACACACACACACACACACTGCCACTGCCACACACACACAAACACACACACACACACAAATATACACAGACACCAACCAAACTTTATATCAAGCCAAATGCATGCAATATCTGTTAGTTCTGTTTGAATAATAGTGTCCCCAATCAGTGCCTCAATAAGTTCTATAATTATACATACAGGATAATAAAAGATATGAAATTTTTCAATTAAGTGTGCTTAAATCCCTTCATCAACTTGTTGGGCATGCTCTAGGTATAAATTTTTGGCAGGCCTATCGTGAGCTTTTCAGTGTAAGTATAATTGCGCTTTATCTGGTTGCTAGGGAGTGCTAAGAAACGGAAAGATTTTGGTTTTATCTTGCTGATCCAGAATTAAATCTCGCATTAAATACAACTTTATCAGAATCAACTTGGAAGCCAATACTCGGAGGAGTAAATACATATATTTAAATACATACAATGCTCCTAAAACATGCACAATGAAACCAGGACGCCATAAGACACTCTTAAAATATTGAGGAATTTGGGAAATTGTCTAACAGTTTGTTGTTGCTGTTTTGTTTGTTTTTTTGTTTGTTATTTTTTGCTAGAGGCTAAAAACTTAGAAAAACCAACAAACAAAAGTGAGTTGGCAGAAACGAAAATGTTGCAAACAGATAGAACAAAATCAATGTCTCTGGATCTTTGGTCCCAGAGTTTCCGAAGACTCCCCCCAAATGCTTTTGTAATAAATTCCCATTAGTACAATATATGACCGATAATTCTGGCCCAGACTTTTCTTTTTATAAAACCTGAGATATTTCTTATAAAAATTGGAAATGAGATGCTCCGAGACAGAAGTAAGTCAACAATAACCAACATCATCCAGACAAGAGAAATGGAATAAAAAAAGGAATTGATAAATAAATAAATAAATTCCTGGGAAGCATTTGATCTGAAGGATTGCCGGTCTGAATTCTAAATCCAAGAATAATGTTCTTCAAGGTTGTCTTCTTGTATATGGAATTTGACCCAAATTTCCCTAGCACAAACTAATTGATGATTGTAAGTTTAGTACTGAAATACAATACAAACTAAAGAAAGTCGGAAAGTCCCCTGGGTAATGAAAACTTGGTACAAATCAGCTCTCCATCAATAACACTAAATGATAGACTAACACGCAAATATGCAGGAGAATCAATCACATGCTACTTTATAAAACAACAGCCGATAAAACGCAGAGAGAGAGAGAGAGAGAGAGAGAGAGAGAGAGAGAGAGAGAGAGAGAGAGAGAGAGAGAGAGAGAGAGAGAGAGAGAGAGAGAGAGAGAGAGAGAGAGAGAGAGAGAGAGAGAGAGAGAGAGAGAGAGAGAGAGAGAGAGAGAGGGAGGGTAGAGAGAGGGGGAGGTAAAGAGGGAGGGAGGGAGAGAGAGAGAGAGAGCTCTGAGAGCTCTGAAACAATGGCAGTTCACAAAAATACATCAAGTTAATAACATAAAATTTCACATCACACATCTGAATATTATCTGCCATTTTAAATTACAGAACATTTCAAATACCAGCACTCAAATTTACAGATCCTCACTATGTGTATGTATGTGTGTGTATGTATGTATATGTGTGTGTATATTATATATATATATATATATATATATATATATATATATATATAAAATTGTGTTTGTATGTTTTATGTAATGAGTAGCCAGTTATCAAAAATGCAAAATATATTTTTTTTACAATCACGTTATTTTTGTTCATACAAGTTTCTGTATTATCTGATAAAAGTGATATCTTTTTTTTTTAAAAAAAGGAGAAAAATGTACAAAAATACAAAAATTTTGACACAAAAGGGAACTTTTTTTTCCACATGGCTGATCAAAGCTATACATGAACATGTCATCAATAGTTTTGACAGTCTGGTTCCCTGACTGAACTATTAACTGAATGCTATTATTCAAGACTGAATGTAAAGTATCCCACTGCTGATAATTAAACAAAGTAGAAGATATTAAGAAGCAAATCTAGGTCAATTGTCCAGTAATAATTCACAGTCACTGGTCAAAATCAACATTAACTGACCATCCTAACATTGCATTTATCATATATATCTCTCTCTCTCTCTGTTTCTGTCTTTCTCTCTCTGTTTTTGTCTCTCTCTGCTTCTGTATGTCTATGTCTGTCTGTCTCTCTCTCTCTCTCTCTCTCAAGTCTCCTTGAGAATACAAATCCTTATATCCTAATCCCTAAAAAGAATTTAACATGATCCACTTAAGGAGATTTACTTACAAAGTAGGAGATATATATATATATATATATATATATATATATATATATGTATATACACACACACACACACCACTAAAACCAACAACATATATATTATAGGGTGTCGGATCTAAGCAATAGATACAAGTCAGGAAAAGAATATATAAAGCACTAAAATGACTGACAACATGGACAAAATTAATTTTGTCCATGTCGTTTGTCATTTTTGTGATATATGCACACACACACACACACACACACACACACACACACACACACACACACACACACACACACACATTTAGGATATGACATACTTATTTTGAATTCTATTAAATGCTTTATAAACAGAATGCTTTCTTGCAATGTCTCCCAGAAGAAAATCAAATGACTGCCTGCATACATAAAAAGAAAATTCCCGATTTTTATCCTGTCCAGATCAATTCTGATGTCACTAAATCGTACTTTAACCTGTGCTTGGGAAAGTACATCGTATCATACAACCAAATATAGTATATATAATACGCTTACATATACCGATACATTAAATGTCAACCTGAATGTGTTAGTGCAAACAAAGATTCTAATGTTTATATATATACATGTGTATGTGTGTGCATATGTGTGTACACACACACAAACACATTCATATACACATATATACATACACTCACATACATTCATACATACATACATACACTCATGGATCCAATATATATAAGCATCAGATTGTTACTATGCACATACAAATTCCACTTGACGTTTATGACTGGGAATAGCATTGCTGGCATGATGCAGTGTTTAGCTCTTGATGCCTGATAGGTCTTTAGCCAGCTGGTCATTTATTACAGCGACAAGATCACTACAGAACATTGTCCACCATGTGGCAACAAATCGGGGAGTTGTTAAAACCTGCAGTAAATTGTAATCGGCATCTGCAAGTGGTTTACAAATGGAGAACAGATCTATTAATCTGGGAGGAAATTGTACAACCTGCGCTAACACATATAGCCTCATCAGTGGTCAATAGATTGCAGCATTTGATAGGAGCACTGGCTAATAGAGATACAACCTAATCTAGCACTTAAAGAGTCCGATCTGGACAGCAGATAAACGTTTTAATTGGAGCACTTGTTGTTAATTATACAACCTGCAGCTAGCACTTAAGAGACAACAGAAAGAGCACTTGTTGGTTAATTATACAACCTGTGCTAACACCTAAAAAGAGTCCAATCTGGAAGCAGAAAAGAGTAGAAACAACACTTGTTGGTTAATAATACAAACTGCGCTAGCTCTTAAAGAGTCCGAGAGTCTGGACAGCAGACTGAGCACTTGGTGGTTAATTAATTAAACAATCTGCACTAACACTTAAAGAGTCTGATCTGCACAGCATCCTGCACTAACACTAAACTTTCCATCTTGACAATTCAACATAGCACTTGTTGTTGGGCAATTAAGTAGCATACAACCTGCGATAAGTATGGGCAAATTATTGCATCTGGCTGCAGCATTTACTGGACGATTATAGGGTAGAATCAGTGTTAACATTCACAATTGTATCTGCACAGCAGACATAATTCCAGAAACATTATATACCATATGTACACTGTACACCAAATAAGCAATTTTCAAAGGGAATTATTGCCATTACTGCATTGAAAAAAAAAAAGTATTTCAATCTACACATGAATGTCAAACAAAATTGAGTGACTGAACTTTAAAAAACTGATTTTCGATCAAATGTGAATTTTCCAATTTTAACTTTTTCTTTTTGCGTTTTTATGAGGTCATACAAAAGTTCCATTGATTCTGGTTCTGACCTTTGTGCGTCTAATTCTAATGGAGGTATTAACATGACAACAAATTCATCTTGAGTACCGCTCGCTGACAAAGTACAACCTTTTTTATTTTCAAGATACAGCTTTTATTCAATGCAATCTTTTGTGCCGATTTTATTTAACACAATCTTTTGTACTGCGAACAAGACGAGATTACGAGCAAATTGCTAAAATCAATTTCACAGGTAAACTCAAAACGAACTGTTTCTCTCTCTTCTTTTTGAAGTGAGGTGTTGCATGCACTTTAGCATGCTCCCTGGAGATTGGTTAATAATTAAATCATCCTTTTCTTGTAACCATGGTTACTACCAATATTTATAAGTGTGATTGCCTTACGGTAATTAGCAACACATTTAAACTTTTGAAATCTTCAAAATTTTTGGTTTTTTGTCGTGCCACAGGGGATCAAATGAAAATCATCTTTTAATGTTTAGAGTTGTTGGTTTCTTTGTTGTTGTTTATTTGTTTGTTGTTGTTTTTTTTCATCTATAGACATAACAATCATTAACAAATCATCATTCCATCATTTGTTATCAATAAATCAACACTGTTGCAATATCCCAAATGACCTCCAATATTTTATGATAATCCTTCTCATACTCCTGGATGAAAATAACAAATTTCTGGGATAAAACATTCATACTTTTAACGATTATATTCATGTTTTGTTTTTTTTTCTGTTTGTGCAACAAGCAAACATAAAATGAGAAAATTTATTTCCTAATGCAATATTTATACACAAAAATTCATGAATACAAATTGGGAAAAAGGTAGGCTATGCGAATGAACCTCGTGGCAAATTGACAAAACCGTACGGACGCTGCATATATCTATTATTTTTTTTCCAATCAGAAATACATCGCATTTTAATGAAAATATGATGCACTAACCATAACTTCCCTTTCCTATTAACTACATTCTTTTTTCATTTCCTTTTTTCGACAATATTTAATTAATCAATGCCATATTATATGAAAATTTCCAATCCGTTAACAAGAATGCTGCGAAGAATTTCTGACAAAATGCGAAAATCAACATTTTGATTATCGATCCTCAGTCAAAGTGAAGGTGACAGAAATCTGCTATAAATTTATAAATTTCCATCAAATGAGAAAAAAGATGATCGTAAACAAATGAAACTGACGAGCCGGCATCAGACCCTTTTTTCTCGCTGTTATTTACGTTTTAACGATAATACAGTGAAACCTGTCTTGACAGATCACTCTCACGAGAGACAACACTCAAGAGAACATAATCCTTTGAATAAAACCTAATTTCAAGGAACCACCTGTATATATTGACAGACCACATCTAAGTGGCACTAGAGTTGATTTAAGAATTTGTCAATTCAGACCACATCTAAGTGGCACTAGAGTTGATTTAAGAATTTGTCAATTCAATCTTTATTTTGCTTATGATCCCAAAGTGAAATTACTTCAGTTAGATTTATATTGAACATCCAGATATCCTTTTTGCACTTTTTTTTCTTTTCAATATATGTCCAATCCCAAAAAATAATTTCAACCTCTTGGTTGCAGTGTCACAAATATTGACTTATGCTATAAACTAATACCAAATCCTGTGACACTGTTTTTTTTTTTTTTTTAAGTTCCATCTCCATCATTGTGACTCGCAACTTTCACATCTTAAGCCAAATGCTTGAAAAAAAAAAAATGCACTCTCCGACTGTGGTGAAAATGTTAGATCTTATTTCATCTTCACATCAAATCTGCAGTTTCGTTAACAAACATCGAGAATGTATTGATACAAACAAAAAACATGACGATATCAATCAGTGACTAAATACATCTTTCCTTGACTTTAATGAAATTCAATTTTTCGCTGTCAGACTAATTCTTAAAGTTCCTGGACAATTCATTGACCTTGGAGAAAAATATCAATTTTTCATACATGTAAATTTTTAAGGTACATGTATGTGACGACACTGGTGACTTCAAATTAATTCACCTTTTTCAAAACCGCAAAGTGACTGACTCGGGGATTCTTTAGCTAACAAAACTAAACACGATTATCCCCGAGACACCAATTGGTAAAATGTTTTCAAATTTAAATCTCTTAAAAGGTTTAATTTAATTTAAAGCCGGAATAATCTGATGACCATGATTGATTTCTTATGACGAAGAGTTAATAGACTTAGGAACAGCTCCAATGAAATTTAAAAAAAAATAAAAAAATAAAAAAAGATTTCTTTCGTCTGATAAACTTGTTCAACTCAAAACCAACAAATCAGTTTATAAAGTTAAATAAACTCGGATTACGGCTTCTAGAACGTACATGTAATCACTCAGCGAGACTGTTTCATACGATTTAAAATTGCAAGTTTGTTTTGTATCCAGTAATGTAAATCAAATGAAATTGCAGAGTGCAACACCTAAAAAACATTGTGAGCAGCTTCAGGTGAATAAACTGATTGAAAAAAATAAAATAAAATAAAATTATTTTTTTTTAAATACTTATCATTGCATAGGCATAAAAATACTTTTGATGTGTTACTTTTATGATATGATCTGATAAATAAACGTTACGAAACAATAATTAGAATTGATACAAGACTGTCATTCATCGAGACTCCAGGGCTAAGAATGTTTTGAGATTTTCAGATAATCACAGCCGAGTTGATGCATCACGTTTTCATTGTTTGCTGCCGAGATCCCACCATAAAATTACTGTAATTAAATCTGATAGCTCCTTTTAAACAATCCCTGCAATCTTGTCAACGAACTGATGATAACAAAAATTGGGTATGCGAAGGGATCTTTAGAAGGCACAGAATGAAGAGTAGCTTGTGATAGTTTTGCATTTTAGATATAAATTTCAGTACAGAAGAGATTGCGAAAACACAATATCTTTGGTATAAAATATCTGTACAGGTGATATCAGGTGCTATATTACTTGTGCAGGCGATATACTACTTGTACAGGTGATATCAGGTGACATACTACCTGTACAAGTGACATCAGGTGTTATACTAACCGTACAAGCGACATCAGGTGATATAATACATGTACCTGTAAAGTGATATCAAGTGATATACATGTGCCCTCTTTTTTTTTTTTAGAAACCCTGCGCCATCATATTCCTAGCTCTGATTCTGATAGCCAACGGGCTCAAATCCTAAACTAACACAAAAGTGACAGTCATGTGTACTGCAATAAGAATTAAACTCAGTTTTCTATTTTGAGACTTCACAATGAATGCTATGAGGTAATCCAGGCAGACTTGTGAAAAATTTAAAAATCAACTTAGATGTGTTTGGCGATTTGTTATAAAACATGAAACAATACCGCCTTGTCTTGTATACAAACCAGCCATTCAAGGTTGTGTTGGATATTTTTCACGTCTTTTCTCACCTCAGATTAGACTTATAATAATTACCGAAAACAGACATGTTTGTTTGTCAGGAAACACAGACACGTTGTATGACAGAAATTCAGAAATTTAATAAATAGCACAGTTTGTGTATAAATGTATATAAAGAGCACTGGTGGGACATTACGTAAATCTATCTGTATGTTTATACGTCAGGGCATAGGTGTGTCAGTGTTTTATTTCAATGTAGACGAGTACATGTGTCAGTACACTGATGTATGAGTACGTGTCAATGTATGGGTATGTCAATGTGTGGCTGGGTGTCAATGCATGGGTGTGCCAGTTTAAAGGCATGTCAATGTATGGATATATATAAATATATATATATATATATATATATATTGGTACATGGGTGTTGATATATGTCTGTGTGTGAGTGAGTGTGTGTGTGTGTGTGTACAGGCACATGCATGTGCTCACACCAGTGAGTGGCTGTTTTTTAGTGTATGTATTTTAGGCTATGTCTGCATACTGATGTATGAATGTACAGTGAAACTTGTAAAAAACAACCTCCTTAGGGACCTTATAGGTCCTTATAGGGAGGTGGTCTTTATACAGAGGTTGATTTGTACACAAATGGTACTATTGTCTTTGTGAACAGGTGGTCTTTATATACAGGTGGTCTCTAAAGCAGGTTTTACTGTATATGTGTTTGGTTCCCCCCTGTATGAATGTGTACTAGATAGTGTTCGACGTGTAAATATATGGGTAACAGTACGGGTATCAGTGTGTCAGAAAGTATGTTTTAATCCATGGGTACGGACAAACACACAGGTCAGTGCATGCATGATTTGAACCATGTGTCAAATCTGTTAGGGTGCGGTTTAGTCTGCATAGACACTTCAGAGTATGTCCATTAGGTATGCATTAATGACAAACTAATGCATTGGTGCACTTCCTGTGCATAACTCACATCCTAAGAACGAACTGTGCAGAGAGTGAGAGAGAGAGAGAGAAAAAACATTTATCATAAATTAAATGCTATCAAATCTGACAAAATCATAATAAAATGATGTCTAAAATTTAATATCTCTGTCAAAATTAAGACAAGTTGATATTTAAAAATACAATCACCAAATTGAATGTGCTGAATGTAACTCTGATTAGTATTGACGACATGCGACAATTTGATTTCGCAGGGAAAATGCGGTTTGCATTATATAGCTCTCATAGTCGGGGAAAACTTCTGTATCAAATTAAATATGAGCAGAATCGGTGTTCTGTAACGAAACACTAATAATGTTAAGACTACAGGCTTCTGATAAGAAGTTTTAGATCCAAATTACATCACAAAGTCTCCGGAGGAAGTACATACATTCATACAGAAAGAAAAGTTTTCGCAAAAAAAAAAAAAATAAAAATAAAGAAAAAAGAAAATTCAAAATAGAGAATTGATCGGAAATATGTGCCGTTTTATCATGTACAAAGCAACTACATGTACAAATGATGCATGCAGCTTGATTGTGCATGGTACCTCCGCATTTAAAAACGGTGGACATCTGCTAATTATCTGAATTGTGTGTGAGATCGGTCTACCATTTACGACCTCCCTCCATTCCCTCTCTATATCAAATTCTGTACTACCGGTAGTTTTAAATTTCAGATTTTCACACTTTCTTTGAAAAACAAATACTTTTTAGTTTTCGCATGACAGATCTGCCGATTTCTTTTAGCCTGCTTATAAGTGTATATGTATACCTTGTTTATACATGTACTTACATAGGAGAAACTTGCATATAAAGACCCCCTTAGGGACACAAGAAAACCAGTCTTTATGGGGAGGTGGTCTTTATACATAGAGGTTGATTTGTACACTAATGGTACTATTGGGGACAGCAAAAAAAAAAAAAAAAAAAAAAAAAAAAAGTCTTTATGACAAGTAGGTCTTTATTCACAGGTGGTCGCTAAAGCAGGTTTTACTGTATATTGATAACAATATCATGGTTATGATTTTACAAATAAAACTAAAACAAATGCTCCAGACAATCGTTTCTGTCAAGAAAACATCATCAGCTAAGCTCAAATTAAAAAGAATTCCTGAACGCTAATATATACTTTTTGTCAGAATGACCTTGAAGAATTTAATCAAAAGCGGCAGTCTAGTGTTACTTCTTGTGAGCAGCCACAAGAACCCTGTATATGAAAAACAGAATTTATTTCAAGGTAGAAATGCTTAAAGTCCTTAAGTATTCCATCTATTTTATATGACCAGTTCGAATACACAACGTAATCTGAATGCTAAAACTTCACTTCCAAAACTGAATCCATGGCCAGTGGAAAAATGGTTCTGCACATAGAAATTTTACAACTACAGAACGGTGATATATCTTAACACATAACACATATCTCGGTAGTGTGGTGTGGCTTTATACACAGGATATGATTAAACTGCGGCAGGATAAACACATACGACCCCACCACTTGACGCAAGGAAATAATCCATTAGGCACTTCAAAAATCCAACTGCCATTATTTGTAGTAGCTAGACTTCCTATCAGAGTAATTATAATCAAAATGCAAAACATCATGGGAATCACATTTCAACAAGGACATCATGGAAGGCATGTCACTTATGCAAGACACAGTGGCTTACGATTGTTACGACTGTGAGCCGTAATCTGTCTGATAACGGGGTCAAATGGGTGGAGAAGACGTGATTTATATTCAGCAGACTCTCGAAACCAAGTCAACAAGTGCACACATCAACGACACTTATCCTCAATCATCATCATTTGATCTTTCCCAGCAAATTTTTTAGAAAAAAGATCTACCGGCAACTAATTCGTATCATTGCAAACTTTGGCAACCCTCAATTGCAGTACTTAATAAAAGCCTGCCACCCGGAAGCTTAGGTAAATTTAATTGACGATAGATAATTATCTATCCTATTGTATATAAGTGCTCGAGTGACAGAATGATAAACAAATTTAAAGTCACTATTACGGCAATTCCACCGGTACGGTAATGATGGTAGAGTAATGACGGCCAAACTATTTGATAGCAGGATTTTAATGGCGGGACTCACAAAACCTCATAACAATCTCTTCATGATGTAAACAAGGATAAAAATTTACCTCCTGTACAGATGGCATTTGGTATTGTTTAAATCTGCCTCAGAAACCACCTGTCTGATACAGCTTCGGCAGCTTCTAGTTTGGACTGCCATGTTAGTTTGAAATGTAAATTGATTTAATTTGTTTACTCTTTTTGCTTTTTGATCTAGTCACGAGGGGAAATTTGTAAACTGACACTAATAGGTGTAAAAAGACAAGAATGTTATAAATCAAGTAAAAAGTAAAACAGCGCTCCAAGCACTTGGTGGGGGGGTGGGGTGGTGGTTAGAGTTGTGCAGTTGGTCGACTCTAATAGCTGAACACACACAGAAAGCCATGAACCACCATAATTTTTCTGAAATTAAAATCTCTGCATGTTCTGCATTTCAGAATAAATTATCTAAAATTACTTGACATTTAATCTTACTACTACAGAGGGAAATACCATCAGGAGAAATATAACAACTACACTCACTGTACTATCCCTGAATTTTTTCACCAATTTTTCCGGGTCTCAGGTTGAACTTCATACTGTAGGACTAACATGGCCTTGAACCCAATACTTCACTCTTTTTATCAACTAACATAAGACTTGGCCCTAACTAAAGAGAACAGTCTAATTCCATGATGCTAATTCAATAAATGGTCCACAATTTCGAATTTGTGGCCATTTGGAATGCTGAAAAATAATCTCCTTATTCGCATTCTCAAGTTCCTTCATCCATTTGCTGCATACAAGCTGGAAAAGATGGCGACCATGATGATGAAATGATAAAATTCAGAACCAAACCAGATCAAACTTGTAAATGATGGAGATGAGATAAGATGTACTAATGACTCATTTTCTGCCGAATAGCAAATGAAATTATCAGAACAAAAAAATTCACTCATTCACCCCTAAATCGACAATCAACTTTCCTTGATCTGAATATCATAACTCGTCCAATTAGTCTTTAGGGGTAGAAGCTCTTTCTGACAAATTACTTGTTTTCTTTCTTTTTTTTTTTATCAGTCCAAATTCTGAATACAAAATTAGCTACAACAAAGAAAGCTAAACGAACAAAGGGAGAAGAACAAGAACCACAAATGCACACAACGCTGAATAATGGGATTCAATTTGAAGACTTAATAACTATCCAATGAAGCATGCTATCAAAGTCAAACAGAGAGTGTAAAAAAAAAAAGGGTCAGAGATCAACTCTTTTCATCCTCTGACAGATTTCTGATACTTTATTCTACCACAAGAGGGATCCGAGGGCATCCATCACCAGTATGCAACACATCCCCTCGTTCTGTCGCAGTTTCTGTCAGAAGGTCATAATTACCCCACTTCAGAGTGATTACTGCCTCATCTAAATGAAGAGTTGACCTTCTTGTCGTAATCAGATTTTTGTTGACCTTCCGACTGATAGGACCACTACATCCGTATTAGCTATCGCAGTCTTAAAACTCTGTAATCTCGTTCCACTTATTGATGACAACTTCAAAGTGGGCCTCCTTCTTCAATTTGCATATAAACTACTTGTCTACATATTTTCAGCTTTTGTAATTTATCATGTCAAAATCGGCTGCATACATATTCATTCGCAACTCAATGCCTTGGCTTTGATCTCTGGTTATTGATAAAAGACTTCGCGGAATAAAAAAAATAATCTGTTGTGATGTCTCTTCAAAACCGGTATTTCACTTAACCCTGCATTTTTTGTTAGCTTCGTCAGTGAAGTCTAAATACACATATCTTCCATCGATATATATATTTTCTCATTCTTGTCCCATTCTACCAGGAAATATCTGAATTACTTTCCCAGATCAACTTAATTTTAGAGGGGGGGTGGGGGAGATGGTGGCGGAAGGGAGAGGGAACCATTTCTCTCATATAATTCTTCGCTTATGTTGAGATTCAAATCATAAAATGGCAAAGATATTTCACAAATTTGTCGCCATTTACCCTCGAGAGGGTTTTTAATGAGGCATATAAAATCTTAATAAAGATGCGTATATACAATGTATGCTTTTTCTTCAATCTCACTATAGGTCAACTTAGATATCTACAAATACATTTCAGATAACTTGTATCTAGATCAAATAAATGAGGAGGAGATTGGGGGGGATTGGGGGGAGGGGGGGGGGGCGTAATGGAAGTAGGCCTACATGTCATTTAGTACTCTAGTATGACTACACAATAAATAATAAGAATAACATCCATAAGATGAAACTGATTTTGTTCAAAGATGACGACATTACTCATAATAATTGAAATTGATATCCTCTTGTCACAAATAAACAATCTTGATGTGCAACTAACTGACATCAAAACTGTCTAGAAAACAGCATGAAGAACAGTACCTTTGATTTCAAATGATTTTTTATATATATATATTCTGGTTCAACTGTCACTTTTATAGGTTACCTCCAAGAGAAAAGTTGGTCATATGGAATTTTGAGTTATGTGAGAATAAAAGAAATCGCCTTAAAAGTCTAACAATCGTCTTAATAAACAAGATTACCAAATGTACATTTGATGTATCCTTGCATGAAGTAACGATTAAAAAGAAGTCACAGGGATATAAATAAACACCAAATTAATTCGGCAACAAATACCAATTAATTCTCCTCCCTAACCTACTTTTCCAGTGCAAACACAAAAGAAAGCGCATTTTCACCTTGCAAATACTCGGAGAAAAACAAACTTTTACATCAAAAGCCGCTCAAGTGGAAGAACAACTTTGATCTAATGTACTTGGTCCCTACTTATGGTTTAACGTCACAAGTCATTTAAAAGCGTGTTTCCATTTTCTTAAACTGTTTGTATATCTCCGGAATATGCCCATTCATTCAATTCCCTAAACAAATTTAAAGCTCTTTAATTAAACATGACCAAACATCTGTTTTGTTCGATAACTTTTCCGCAAAACAAAACTCTAGCTATAGAAATGTCAAAAGCAAAATTTACATTCAGCTTCCATGTTTACACACATCAAACATAAAGTTGTCCAAAATGTAGGTAGCAGGGGCTCAAATAAGCAATCCCTTTATCACTCTTGGGTTGCCAAAGAGATTTTGTTTCTGTTTCATTCTTTTTTTCTTTGTTGTCATTGTGGTTTTTATGGGGGGGGGGGGGGGGGGGGGGGGGGGGGGGGGGGTGTGTGTGTTAATTAAAGAGATAAAACCAGCAAAACACCAATTTCCCTTGTTGCTGCCAGCATGGGGGGGGTGGGGGGGAGGGGGGAGGAGAAGGGGAGAGGAATGAGCAGTATCAGGATCATGAAATCATTTGTTTTCTTGAAAACTGTAAACAGTAAAACCTGCTTTAGCGACCACCTGTGTATAAAGACCACCTGGTCATAAAGACTGTCCCCAATAGAAACCATTTGCATGCAAATCAACCTCTATATAATATAGACCACCTCCCTATAAAGACCGGTTTTCTTGTGTCCCTAAGGGAATTGTTATATACAAGTTTCACTATACATACAAATACACATCTAGGTAAACAAACAAATATAAACACAAAGATTACTTGTCTTTACTGACAACAGTCTGAAAATCTTTGTGTCAAATATTGCTTTTGTTATAATGTCTCTCTTATAACCGTCTCTTGAGACGAACTGTCTTGAGAGAAGACCACATTATGATGGTAAACGAGGTGGTCTCTTAGGACAGGTTCCACTGTACTGCATGTGTGTGTATGTATATATATATATATATATATATATATATATAAACATAAAAACATAAGAAACAGACATGCATTTATACAACATATTTTATATGCAGCAACTGTGACGAAATCTACTACGAAAGTAGAAACAATATCACGACAATTATAAAGTATTTAAATAACCGACAATTAAGGAGCGTCTATGACGCTCTGTTGATCAAAATCAAATAGATAATTCGCCTTGTTTCTCTTGGACACGCTGGAAATATTTGTGTGTTTATTCCATACACAACAAAACACAATATCCTTGTCAAAACTAAGATCTATTCTCTCCTAGCAATCGTGATTTTTTTTTAATTTCGGCTTTTAATTTTTTTCATAACAGAATTCAAATCTACTCCCATTTCTTTATACTTTTTATACTTTTTTTTTTCATCGTTTCTTTTTTTTGTAACAACATGCAGGTCAATACATTCCTGAGGACAAAAAAACATGTCGCTAAGCTCAAAAAGTCAACTTCATATTGTGGACGTACAATTCGAAACTCAAAAACTGAAAGGCAAGTCAAATAGCTCAGGGCTCATTTCTTTTCACAACGCCATGTTTATGCACAGCTAAATAAACAGATTATAAATCTATAATTTCTTTTTGAAGTCAAGAAATCTTAACGCTTTAGTACCTCCATTGTGTAGCATTGGTTCTGCAAGAATGACCACCCCTGGTGCCTTCACAAATGGTAGTTTTAAATATGTAACACTTACGAAATCAAATAGGTAACAGTTACTCTAACTGACCTAGGCAATAACTAGCTAACCATCTGATTTCAAATGGGGAAGGGTGTGTGTGTGTGTGGTGTATGTGTGTGTGTGTGTGTGTGTGTGTGTGTGGGGGGGGGTAAGCAATAAAATTTTTAGGACTTTTGATGCTCATTGGGACAGGGCAATTAACAAGTGACTGAGGGCCATTGGCCCAAGATATGAACACGTGTACATAGACAGACATTTTTCAGTCCAACATGAACTATATTCTTCCAGCTTGTTATTTTCTGATAACGGAAACCATGTGAGAATAATGCACACTTTCACGGATAACTAATTTGAAATTCAACTTTCATAAATTATTCATCGTATCTGTTAAGTTGACTTAAGTTACGTTATTATTGATCACAACCTCAAACAATCCCACAAAATTTACGGAATTAATAGAATAGAAAAAAAACCGCACACAGTCAAAAAATAAACCAGAACTGCGAACAAAACATGAACAAAACACAGGGAGAACCGAGACTTGAAATGAATATTCTGATTCGAGATAATCCAAATGAATGTAAACTAAATGGCCTGGTGTTAAATGTCTGGCTAAATTTTTAATTAAAATTCCAAATAACCAGTGAAAGCAACATGGATTTCATTGATCAGTTAATAGGAGATCATTCCACCTTGGAGATGAAAAGTTTCAAGCATAGGATGATTAGTGGTCTTATATTAATGTAGAATCACTTTAGAATAAAGCAAATCTGATCATTTTTTTTATTCCTATTAATGTAAGCTGTTATGGCCAATCAGGTTTGTTAGAAAGCATTATTGGACAGTATGAACTGTCTGTGTATTGCACTGCACTGTCAGCATATTGGACAGTGTGCTGTCTGTGTATAGCAAGCATTGTCAGCATAGTGTGCTGTCTGTGTATAGCAAGCACTGTCAGCATAGTGTGCTATCTGTGTATAGCAAGCACTGTCAGCATTAAGCGGATCTAGGATTATAGCAAGCACTGTCAGCATATTGGACAGTGTGCTGTCTGTGTATAGCAAGCACTGTCAGCATAGTGTGCTGTCTGTGTATAGCAAGCACTGTCAGCATTAACCAGATCTAGGATTATAGCAAGCACTGTCAGCATATTGGACAGTGTGCTGTCTGTGTATAGCAAGCACTGTCAGCATAGTGTGCTATCTGTGTATAGCAAGCAATGTCAGCATTAACCGGATCTAGGATTATAGCAAGCACTGTCAGCATATTGAACAGTGTGCTGTCTGTGTATAGCAAGCACTGTCAGCATAGTGTGCTGTCTGTGTATAGCAAGCACTGTCAGCATTAACCGGATCTAGGATTATAGCAAGCACTGTCAGCATATTGGACAGTGTGCTGTCTGTGTATAGCAAGCAATGTCAGCATTAAGCGGATCTAGGATTATAGCAAGCACTGTCAGCATATTGGACAGTGTGCTGTCTGTGTATAGCAAGCACTGTCAGCATATTGGACAAAGTGCTGCGTGTAGCAAGCACTGTCAGCATTTTGTACAGTGTGCTGTGTATTGCAAGCACTGTCAACATATTGGACAGTGTGCTGTCTGTGTGTACTAAGCACTGTCAGCCTATAGGAAACACAATCATTTTTTTTGTTTATGGGCAGCATGTATTTTCTGTGTGTAGCAAGTCCTGTCAATCTAGTATCATATACATGTATTGTCAAAATCTTGTACCACCAGTAATGTGTATCAAGAAATCAGTGACAGTTTATAGGAGAAACATTTCCATCATCCTGACCTTGTTCAGTACCCACAGAATTTACGACTGGGTGTAAACCTTCCCCCGTCAGTAAAAATCTGCTCTCCTAAATGTCAAATAACTCTTTAATATACAACAATATGTTCTTGATTCATTTTAGTGTGGTGATCGACATGAACAAAGCTGGTGTTGTACAACAAAATATTACTTGAACAGATGTGCTTACATCACACAGACGATTATGACTTTTATCACATTGAAAACTCGCAAAACAAATCATTACGTTTTGCGAGTAAACACGTAACTCGTAAAGCTGTTTACATCAGCTTGAGCAAAAAAAAACCTTATTTGTTTACACAATTTACGAGCTCTGAATTGATTTTACAAAAAACTTTAGATTTTTTTACGAGACCGTCTTTTGGTATTTGACCTTTTGGTCGTAGAAGTATGTACAAGGCATAGGAAACTGACATGGCATAAACAAGAATGATTTATGTTAATACCTAGAGAGTCTGTCCCATAAATATCAATTTTGGTCCCTATTAATACAATCTAATGGGATGAAAAACCAACAAACGGATAAAAAACAAACAAATATATCAGTCCAGTGGGAAAAAGCAACAGACAAACTAAAAGGAAACACCATGTCACACTTCTTTGGAAATGGGGCCTGGGCCTTTTTGAACTGGGATGTTTTAGCAAGAATTTATTGAAATTGGGAAATAAAAAAATGCACAAAACGGCAAGAAAATACACATTCAAAAGATTCTCTTCAAATTCATTGTCAATTGACTTCAATTGGGAAATTTCAACTGCAAACTGGTCAAAAAATGGGTTTTGTGTGTGTGTGTGTGTGTGTGTGTGTGTGTGTTTTTCATTGGAAATGGGACCTTATTTCACCCCCTTATGATGGGGAGGAAAACCAATTGCCCCAAGAAATCAGTCATTTCTGAACTGTGCAGAGCCACATATCTCGAAATATTGTCAAATCTTGGCCATAATCGATATCTTTTTTAAATGAAGCTTTCAACAAAATTTTCACAGGACAGAAACTCAAGTTTACTGATGGAAACCAAAATGTTGCAAACAGACAGACCAAATACAGCATGCTCCCCTCCTCCTCCTATGATCGGGGTTGGGAATTGGGGGCGTTGGGATAATAAAAACCACTTTAGCTTACAGGCCTCAGATCTCCATGCAGTTTGAATAGTCTCATCTCATACTTTGGTAGTAACAGCCTGATATCTGGATGAAACTTTAGGGATAGGATTACAAATATCGTTAAACAATTCCTGGAGCATGAAATTAGTAATTGCGATAAACTTTCTCGTCACCTCGGGAGGGTTCACTTTGCAGTCAATAATTAGGCATGCAAAAATAGACTCTGAATGCATGTTTACATTTGTATGTAGCTAAACTTGAGGCAAGATTTCGATGACACTCGTTTGTAGAGATTAACCTAGACCCTGGTCTACCCTGTAAGCTGAGAACAGTTCTTGCACTTCATTCAATGAATTGGCAATATGGATTACACCACAGTAAGAGAACGACATGATTAACTTGATGCTACTCAGATTTTAATGTAAATTCAAATTTTTACAAAAGAGCTTAATAGCAGTTGCTCACTAATAGGTTCCAAAATATCGGTTAATTATATTATTCAGATTTCAACCCTGAAAAACATATAACACAGACCAGTCCAATTGTGTCTTAAAGGGTGGGTGGGGGGATAGGTTAAAAATATATAATAATCAAGATTTCATGTATTTGCTATCAAAGAATGACTTGTCATGTTTTTATCTGCCTTGTTAGACCAATTTATCACATGGTGAAGCCTATTTTTAGTAACACAGAGACATTTATTAAATTTTTGTCTGTTATACTCCCATAACCACTTTGATGTGCATACAGTTCCTTGTACAATTGAATGCCATCAAAGGTAATCTGATTTAATAGCGCAATCAATTTTTCATGCGAATGAATTTTCATTTCATAAAGTTTCTAAAACATGATGCATGCTTTAAAATCTTTGCGGACTAGACGGGAGCTTTAAAATTTTTGCTGATCACTCCGAATGGAAGAAAGTAGATGTCTACGTCATTAGACATCACTTGAAACGAAATCAATTTGAGATCCTATATATTTATCATCTTTGATCTGTGCTATGACAAAATTACAAGTTAGGCATGCACAAACAATTGCGGAAAAAGTCACAACGACAATAAATCTTCTAACCTAACTAAACAAACAGGTGTGATATTTCCCCAATGTTATGAGAAAAATACTGCTCTACCAAAAATTAAAAAGAAAAAAGTTGGTTTACAGGTAAATATATACCTATATGGATACCTGCAATATATTTTGCATGTAGATATATATATGTGAAAAATTATTAATTTTTGCCTGTAACAACACCTGAAGCCAATTAACACTAGCTTACAACTGAACAGGTGACAACACTTTTCCACTTCAGCAACTCCAGGTACGGTGCAATCTACCTGTTTCATCTTGACTGTTATCATATCGGTGTGATTCGCGGTCTTAAATTTGTAAGGTACTCGCATTTCAATTAAAGGAGAGGAATTAAATCAGAGATAAAAATCAAATGTCATCTCAACGAGAGAAAGGTTAAATCGTTGAAATAACGCAAATGAACATTACGACACTGGCAGTAAACATCCGATTCATTCTGTCAATCAATATCGGATACGTTTTATCAAACAATATTATTTTGGTCGTAATTGAAATGAATTTAACTGTTTTCATGGCAATAGGAAAAGGCCGATTCAGAAACCTAAAAAGATGGCTGGTGTCATAACGAGATTCATTAAATCCAATTTATTTAGGGACTTATTACAGGGATTGTGTAATCCTGACAACACACACTGCTAATCTCATTTCAAAAGTAATTTCAGCATCTCTCTCTCGTTTTTGCCAGATTGCCCTTCAAACAGATGACGGAGGTCAAACCGGCTCTAGAAAATTTTCTACATCATCACATCAGTACTTTCTGCATCACGTCTCTCAGAATGAGAGATTAGGTGCCGCAAACAAGAGTTTTATCAATTTTCAATGAATTACTAAACAGCGTTGTAGAAGGACATTAAAACTCGTCCTGCCATTGAGAATCTGTTTTCTCCCATGAATGTGACTTTTCCATGTTAAACGGCTGGGCAACTTTAAATCAGTTTATGGCTCTCTGTGAAAGGCGGGTTTTTAGATAAGCCTGACGAATTAGTGCCGCTAGAATAGATTTGTATAAACACATGGAGAGAGAGTGCATCTCATCAAATTCTTTCTCATCGAGTGACTGGTGTGAAGGCAATGCGAATGCTACTGCTTCTTTTTAGATTTATGATTTAATATCGTTTATCGGCCAGGTATAACAATTCATCCATAATTAAAAATTCAAGTCTGAAAATAACTGGCTGATGATAAACATTTAAATCTTCACTTATGTATCACCATGGAAACTGTCCATAAAGTTACAGGAGCTAGGTGTACTTCATATTGAGGTCAGATACCGATAGATACTAAAACAGGATAACAGGTTTGTGACTTGTCACACCCTTCAAACACGACGTGAGGCTCGTCTTCTGGACAGGTACGAAAGACAGGAAGTGGAAAGCTGTATAGCCATGCCTAATATCCTACAGGAGCTGGTAGGGCAGATTTCAGGACCTCAAAATCCTAAAGGATCAGACAAGACTATTATTGCCCAGCATCCTAAATGTCTGATGTAGCTGATTTTAAGTCCAAAATATCACAAAGGATCAGATGGGGCTATTTGCTATCCCCAATATCTTTCAGGAAACTATTAAGGCTGATTTCAGAGCAAAATTATCCTGAAGTGTACAGAAGTTATATTTTCTTTGCATACACTTCACAAACTTGAAGGATTGTGACCTTGAAAACTGTGCAAATGACACTGTGGTTAATATGATTTCATTACTCATGATAACGGCTTAACGATTAATCTTACAAGTTTTTCTTCCAATGAGCAAATTTTTCTGTGTACCTGCCTCTCCCCACCCCACCCCCCCCTCCCAAATCCTACTTTTGAACACTTAACTCTTCAACCCCTGGAAAACAATGGACTATTCTATAAATCAATGACTTCGGCCAGTCCATATGTCTCTTTAGGGGTGAATAAGTTAAATTTCCCTTTTCTGTGACTTATCTTGATAAACGAAACTGGCACTTGATTTCAGGATCATATATATATATATATATATATATATATATATATATATATATATATATATATATATATATATATATATATATATATATCTATATATATATATATATATATTATATATATATATCTCTATATATATATATCTATATATATAGATATATATCGATCTATATATATAGAAAAAGTGTATAGATATATATATCTATATATATATATATATATATATATATATATATTATATACATATATATATACACACACAAATATATGTATTTCACACACACACACACATGTAATAGATATATACTTTTTCTCACTCAACTATGCCCTTTACACTTTTTTTTTCTCCCAGAGTAAATTGATTACACAGTGCGTGTGAGTACGATGCAATTAAAATTAGCAACGAATATCCTGGCCGTGGCAACAGATTTACGTTTTCTGCTCCTACTTCAAGACCTGAGCATAGAGATTAGAATTAATTTCAGGGAAAAAAAAAATAAAAGACATAAAATTGGAAAAGAGGTATATAAATTTATGTTCCACATTATCTCAACATTTTAGCTCCCACACAGAAATTCCGACACTTAACGTTTACTCACAGAGGTTGTGGATTTCATTCTGCTTAAGCCACAACAGATCTCGAAAATTATTTCATAAAATGCCTAGATTACATCAAAAACAAAATATGGAATACTTGCAATATTTTTTCTAATCACATGTACTGATGTTCTGTATGAGAATGAATACCAGAGATGGGAGAAATCTGTAAGTCCAAACTTATTTGCTAAACGGAATATAAGGAGTTCCATGATTATTTCAAGTAAGTTCAAAATATACACGCACAACCCAAGACTTTGGTACGACTACGTTTTTTTCTCCCAGGAGTCCATACATCACCCCTTCATAATTCACGAAAACAACCTAGATCCGTAAGAGTACTAAAACCAACATAAATAGGGTACTAAAGTCAAACAACAACAAAAAACACAGCTGATCCCTGGATACAAAAAAAACAAACAAAAAACACCAACACCTTTATACACGTACATTGTAATAATACTTGGGAACAAAAATTAACAGGTATTTTTTGTACCTGACATTTTAATGGTTCTCTATGAAGGTGCGTCAGTATGTTCTCCTGTTCTCCGAGACCACCACCTGACTCATACCTCATTATCTGACAAATAAAACAAAAGTGTAAAACATATTAAAGACCAGGCTTAGGGACATTAATTGCCGCCAATTACCACGAGTGACCGTGACTGACCCCACTAACACCTGAAGATTATGGTCAATGAGACATGAAAGTCAGTCAGGTGTGACATGAATTTGGTGGTTTGGGGATATTTATGATGAGAAATGTAATGTCCATCTATTGTTAAATGCGTCCAGTGTTAAATACCTGTACACACTTAATTCCCAGCGCAATCATTCATAGTTATTCCTATATAAATTTGATACAAATATCTCGGCATGTCCCCGTAATTTGCGGCCAAAAGTCACATTTTAAAGTTCTTAGAAAAACATTCCATGTACTTTTGTGAAAATTAGGGATCCTATAATTTGTTTTTTGAAGACATTAAAATAAACATTTACTTTCTGTTCGTTTTTCATTCCTAAACCATCGGATTATATAAACAGAACAATACACACTGTTCAATGAAGTAAATTCTCTTAAATATTTATATCCTTTTCCGCGACAGTGTACAAATATATTACCCTTCAAATCTTCTATCCAAATATTGAACTTTCTGTTTTGCCGAATGTAACCCACAAACCAATTTAAACAGGATGCATCAAAGTCATTCTGAACTATCTATATACATTTTTTTTTTATTATTTTTATGCGTGATAAACCACCCACTGCAGATATATCTCAATACAAAATCTGTTACGCCCAATAAGACCAACGAAGAAGAAGTCCGTATCTAAATAATAAATGATCAATGTGGGTGGACAATTTTTCAAACACAAGAGTCTGAAGAAAACTTGCACAGTAAGAACTTGCCGAGAAGTACAGAAATTGTTGACAGTAATAATGACATCGATTTCATTATGATTATGCAAATGCTCATTATAACATACAAGAACAATTTAAGATGTCTGAAAAGTAAAGAAGTACCCCAACCCCCTCTCCCCAGGCCTCTCTTTATTTCTGAACAAATCACAAAACAAAAAGAAATTGTCCAACGTACTGGTCATCTAAATCATTCAAGTGAAATAGACAGTGGCTCAAATGACCATTTCCAAATACTCCTATCCCCCCATCTCCTTCTTCAACCTCTTCAAAATTAGAGGATTAAGACTATCTGTGTGCTGGTCAGAAAAATCCTGCCAGAAAAGATACGAAATACAATATAGCCCCAACAAACAATTAATCTATCGTGTCTAATCTAACCAATCACAAGCTATTAAATGTAACTGTCCACAAATTGCCCAATAATCTGACTTCACAAAAGACGTGGCCGAGCGTTTATGCCATAAACCACAAAGTATCTTACCACTAGTCAGAAAGGATACAAGCCTCGCTACAACCTTAGCTGGCTTTGTGAGAAAGTTTGCTGGTTTATTTGCTGACTAATTGTTTAGAGTGGTGCAACACAGCATATACGTCACCACCACTACCACCACAACCACATCACATCAAACCACCATACAGACCCAAAGCTTCAATTGTGCATGTTTCATAATTCACCATCACCACCACACACGCTAACACACACATGCTAACACACACATACACACAACTAAACTGTATATAGATCAAAACCTTACAACTTTGCACACTTCACAATTCACACACACAAGCATCAAATACACAAGCACGCACGCACACACACACACAACAATACAGATTCAAAGCTTAAACTTTTGCATGTTTCATAATTCACACACAAATATCACATCAAGTGTATCATTATGATCATTATAACTGTGTTTTGCAATTTGAACCCCGGTTGGTGGCGTTTAAATCTGTCTGTGTTACTGAAATGTATTTTAAATCCATCAAAGTCTGATCAAACTAGAAAAGCCAATTAGTCTTACAACAAGAATACACACAATTTTTAGGGCGTTAAAAGACGAGACTTGTATTCAGGTAGGAATGTAAGAATTCGTTTTTCTTGTCATGACGAGGCAGGAATTTTAAGACATCATCATCTCAGACTACAACTTCCCAGAGAAAGGGACAATGTGAGATATTAACATTATCTTCAATCAAACCTTCACATGACATTAGAAAGGGACTCATTATCTATAATTAGGGTTTTATAACAATGACGAAGACAGATAGAAAGAGAAATAGTTTAATACAGAGATAGACAGATAGACAGACAGACAGAGTTAGTCAGAAACAGATAGATAGATAGATAGATAGATAGATAGATAGATAGATAGACAGTCAGAAATAGATATAGATATAGACAGACAGATAGATAGATAGACAGACAGACAGAGTTAGTCAGAAATAGATAAAGATAGATAGATAGATAAATAGATAGATAGATAGACAGACAGAGTTAGTCTGAAATAGATAGATAGAAATAGATAGACAGATAGATAGATAGATAGATAGATAGATAGATAGATAGATAATGGTACATAGATAGATAGATAAAGCAGAAAAAATATTATTCAAAATGAGCAAAAAATGTCCTAAACAGATATTTCCCCCCAAAATATGACAAGAGTGAAAGTGAATGGAGAGAGAGAGTAAAAAGAGAGGGGATAGAAAGACAAAAAAAGAGGTTATTTTCCCATGGTATATTTGATGCGTCACCCATGGTAATACATCAATGTGTAAGATTGGGCGAGTAATAATTAGGTTGTAATCGGGTAGAGGTATGTACCGGTGAATGATGAGTCACCCTTTGCTCTAGATATTTAAATACATGTGAACTAGGCAGGTAAACAGTACAAACCAAATGCACCAATTCCATTACTCATTTTACTGGCAGAGGAGGGAGGGGTTATTTTTCTGATTATTCATTCTTTTATATCTTTAATGACATTTTTCTTTCAAATTCACCCTCTCAATATTTATTTTTCACAAACTGTTTTTAGAAGTTCTAGTCTGAATGTGGAAAATAAAGTCTTATCAATTTAGGGACTTTCTCAAAAATCTAAGGACCATATCAAAAGTTTAATTTTTTACTCTTTTGGAAATCAAATATCAAAACTTGATGAAGCTTATTTCCATTGAACACCTCTAAACAACAAATGCTTCCTTTCTGTTCTGAACATAAGTGAGACCGGAACATACTGTGTTCTGAATTAGAGAGTATGTGAAAAGAGCAAATTCTAGAACATCAAATGCATTGAAGAAATACTACATACCTTGCCAAACTGTTGAAAGTAATTCTTGACATCATCCACAGTCGTAGCTGCAGAGAGTCCGCCCACAAATATCTTCTTTGTCCTTGTAACCATCTGACAAAATTAAAAAAATGGCAAATCTTTATCGAACAATTATGATTTGTAAATACAACGAGTAAATCTAAACCCCTTTTCCCAGAATGGGAAAATGCTACTCTTGACATGGTTTCGCTAATTCTTTTCATCTCCTTTTCATTTTGCTCCAAGATGGTTTACCTGTACTTCATTCACACTTACAGGTGATAGCAAATTGCGACATTTTTACACTGGAGAAAAACGGTAATTTCAGGGGGAAATCTCCCAAAACAACTCTACAATGCCAACATATTATATGACACTGGATGGAGTGGAAAGCCTGGTCAAGTGGACAGCTTGGTCAAGCATTAAGAAGATACCCATACCCAGAATATCGTTTACTTTCATTCAAAGAAAGTATCCCTTAATAAAGCACTTCTGATTGATCAAGAATTTCGTACTTTACTCGCATAATTTTTCCTACCGTACCATTTTTTTTCTGTATATGGCACCCAGCTCTGCTCCATATTAATCATTCCATGCAATTTCATTTTTACCAAATTAGGTCAATTATGACAAATTATCAATCATTATTTTCTCTGCAAGTTATAGAACATAATTCTTTTTTTCCCTGACCTCCATTACACAATCTGTTATTATGTAATAGCAGTAATAGCACCAGAAGAACAATGTATTCCTGTGTTTCTTGATGATCCGGAGGTCGATAAGATTAAGACAATTTATGACTCTGATGAACAATCCATACAAATAAACGATGACACACTATTTTTTTCTACGACAAAGGCAATATCGTAGATGCATTTCTCTGTCTTAGGTCGCGGTCTTTACAATGCAATACGTCTTAATGACAAGTCATTAATGGAAAAAAATTACCTGGAACCAGGTAGTAGCTGCAATTATGTTAGCTGTCAGAATTACTTATGGCTGCCATATATCTTCCATCGATTTCCTCACAATAATTTTTAATAGCAGGTTAGTTTCTATTTATAGCACAGCCCTAATACAGGTGGATCCATTTGTAATTAACGGACTCACAGTAACTGAACATTACATAACCTTCCCAAAGCTCACCCTGCCATTAGCCAATTAACTGATCAACCCACTAAAAAACAATGGACTGTTCTGTTAAATCAATAACTTAGACTAGTCCAAATGTGACTTCAGGGATGTAAAATGAGTTAATGTAGTTACTGACTTAAATTTAAAAAAAAAAAAAAAAAGATTGGCTAAAAATTGGAATTGGCCTATTTTCTTGCTATTAAATATTTTTTGGTCATGCTTGATGCATGTTTCAAGCATATTTCATCAACTTTCATAAACTTTATTCAATATTTTTTGTATCCTAAAATGTCTCTTTTAATTAAATAAAAAAACAACAACAACAACAGCCATTGCATTATTCAATAAAGTAGCATCGTAAATTAAGATGGATGCTCAGGTAGAAGTTAAGAAACTTTCTGTGAGCGCAATCAATGGTTCTTTTGATCAGTGTACATTTAAATATCATACATGTTCACCGACAAAAAAAATAATAAAAAAAAAAATCCTGAAGTGTACTCGAAAGTAATACTTGAGGCAGATTGGACAAGGAACTGGCTGTTTGGGTACGATACTTATCTTTTTTTTTTCCTTTCAAAATTTGTATTTAAATACATTGAACTCCTTATTTCCAAGTTATCATAATTATTTGATATCAGGAAATGAGTCAAGGGTGTGTCAATGTTCGAGTGCCAAAAAACATGGCTGAATACAGAACCGCTACTCTCTCTACATAACAAGAGTCTCATTGTGAAGTAACGATAAAATTATTTTAATATCTCGTAATTTCTCAGTTTTCTCATTGTTACAGTGCAGTAAACATGAAGAAAATCAATTCTGCAAATCAAGCTATTTTCGTCCTTTTTTTTTTTTCAAATGGTCACAGAGGAATTGAGGCTCAAGGCAAAAAGTGAATTAGATTAAGTAACTATAAAATCGCATGTCTTCATTACAGAACACACTATCTGAATATAGCTTTTTGATTTTGCCTTTATACAACACCACTGTTAGATTACGATCACGTTGCATGTTCCAAGTTCATTACCGATTCCGTACCACCCGAACAGAATTATCATGATTGTAAATTGCCCAACATAACAGCCATGCTTTGAAAGAATATATTTTATTTCTATTTATTCGCCTTGAACACATTACATGCACAGTACAAAGGAATAAGGATCTCCGAACGACTGTAACATTCACTTTCAAATTCAAGGACGACTAAACTGAATGACGATACTTGCATATCAACCCATTACTCTTAATATCAGGGTTCAATATTTAGCAGCGTTGACTGCATCTATTCACTGTCCGTTATAAATTTCAAAAAATATGTTGTATGCAGTGAAAATAATACCCTTGAAGAAACGTTACAGTATTGAACCGTGCAAAACCACTAAGACTAGATGAGACAGAATGCTGGTATCAATTACAACAATTAGAATGCGATTGTTACATTTTAAATACATTTAGATATTCCCATTGACGGGCTCTCGTAACTTATGTTATAAGATTTCAAATTTCAAAGCATCATCCCAAAATTCAAACTGCATGTTATTATTTGTTAAACAGAAAATGTCTCGGTGACATCAATGCAAAGGAGTTATTGCAAAACCCTTTACGATAACCCATCTTGCCTCTAATAAAGAAGGGCTTCTGCCTCATTTGAATCTAAGCTGATTTTATAACAGGGATTTTCTGTGGCTGTTTTGGGGTCCGGTTTTAAGACCCATTCCCAATGGGAAAATGGCTTGTATCCCCCTGCCTCTCCCCTCAAAACATGCAAAAATTCTCTATTTGGAGTTCCAAAATAAAGTATTTTCAAACATTGCCTCTGGTAAAAATTTTCTGTTTTACTTCAAACATTGTATATATCATGTATATTTTCCCAATTTTTGGCCCCTGGACCCAGAATTGCACTAGCAGGAAAACCCCTGTATCAGTAATGAAAGGTCAGTCTTTTTCTGGCATATCAATACAAACTTGAGATTCTTTTTCTCTTCTGTTTTTCACTGGTTATTTCCATCATAAAACTTGGTAATGGAAGATCTCGGTCCTTCTCTTCCCTTGCAGTGTTTCGGAATTGATACACTTAAGAAATTCAATAATTCCAATACACCTCCGTTTTTAATATTCAATCAAAATGTATTCAAATTTCGCTTGTCTTTGATCTTTCATGCAAACAATATGTAGCAAGAGATAAGGTAATGAAAGCGAAACAGGATCTTTTTATAGGCAATCGTTAGCTACATTGTATATATCTGTTGTTGTTTAACGTAGGTACATCTGTCGTTGATTGCCGATTTGACAGTTATATTTTCAACGAACCATCCACCACAAAGACGAAATGAATCACAACCATGTAAATATATAGGACATGTTTATATCGTAACTCAACAACAATAAAAAATCTTACAACTTTACGATTTTGCCACCAACAAAATATTATTTATCATTTGAGAAATGTTGAAATGGTATACATACATACAGTAAAACCTGCTTTAGCGACCACCTGTGTATAAAGACCACCTGGTCACAGAGACCATTTTTTGCTGTCCCTAATAGTACCATCTGTGTACAAATCAACCTCTAAATAAAGACCACCTCACTATAAAGACCAGTTTTCTTGTGTCCCCAAGGAGGTCGTTATATATACAAGTTCCACTGTATACATACATTTTGTACATGGATATAAGCCCAAGAAAATATACATTTTTATGGCATCATATGCATGGAGAAGGGGGAAAGGATGAAGTGGAGAAATACTAGACAAATCCAGTAACCACCTTATGACAGTGCTACAGTGTAACACTGCCTAAAGACAACCTCATTTAGGAGACCACCTCGCTAAGGAGACCACCTCGCATTTCGGACCACAAGTTTTCAGTCTCTTGATAAATATCTGTCCAGTACAGAACCTCACTTAAGAGACCACCTCACTAATCAGACCACTTTGAGTCGGTCAGTTACCAGCTACAATGTAAGGCTCCCTGATAGCAACACTTAAGCTCAATATCTCTATCAACTCATCAACATCTAGATATCCAGACCAATAAATGGAATGGTCCAAATATCTAGACCAACAAATAGAATAGTCTAGCTATCTGTACCAATAAATAGAATGGTCCAACTATCCAGACCAATAAATACAATGGTCTAGCTATCTAGACCAATAAATAGAATGGTCTAGCTAGCCAGACCAAAAAATAGAATGGTCCAGCTATCCAGACCAATAAATAAAATGGTCCAGCTATCCAGCACCAATAAATAGAATAGTCCACTGTCATAATTCAAGTTTATATTGAATGTAAGATAACTGTAAAATTTGAATTCTAAATCATTCACTCCAAAATAATAATAACAATGGTCTATTCCATTCTTTGAAATGGGCAAGTCAAAATGTGGTTATTAGGGGGGGGGGGGGGGTCGATGAGATAAGACTGCAGGATGTACAGAAGTTTTATTCGGCAACAATGAAACTTCTAAAAACTACTACATGTATTTTCAGAGGAAAAAGTGAAAAAGCAAAATAACATAAATGTTTAAGTTTTAGTTTATATATATATATATATATATATATATATATATATATATATATATATATATATATATGTGTGTGTGTGTGTGTGTGTGTGTGTGTGTGTGTGTTTATTTATATATTTATCTACTGAAGGGTATTGTTTACCAAGCATAAACAGATCCAAACACAATTACATATATATATCACAATTTTACACATTTGTCATGAAAAATCACTTTTTACTGACATATCTTACTACCTATCTACACAAAAAACTTAACAGTTCATTAAGCCCTCAAGCCATGCACAAACTTCCACATATACTTTCAAAGTGAAGTCCCAACAGGATTTTCTTTTCAGAAAACATTTCACATTTCAATTCAATTTCACATGAGTATTGCAATTTTAACTCCACCAGATACATTAAACTTATCAGAAATATATATTTTTCGTGAAATTAATTAAATAATGAATAAAATATGTGACACAATTTATGTTTGTTTATACAACCCCCTCCCCCCCAATTTTCCAAAATAAACTTGACCCGTTGACTGATGTGGATTATTCCACTATAGGAGAGGGGAAGTAGGATGGAAAGTGTCTACACAATAGCCAATTCCAAGTTACTGTTGGTGTGTTCTTTGCATCCAACCACCGCTTACAATATATTACATGCTAGAGTATTCAGGGGTGGATTCAAGGGGAAGTACAAATAGACACCTACCTCCCCGATAACTTAAAATTACAATAAAACCCCATCTCATACTACCACTAACACACCTGTTCAGTTGTCCATGCTTTTCTCGCCTTCCCCAATACAGACGCCATAAGTTCCATCCTAGAGTATTTCTCGCAATCAAGGTATGAATTATAGAAAATTTCCCCTAAATCGTGAATCGTTGATATTTGCCCATTGATTTCATATCAATGACAATAGCCCTTTTTTTCTGATAGGATATAGGACACAATCAAAATGTGCTTTCACAAAAAGAGACAGGCTGTCGATTGAGCCAGTCGAGTCATTGTCTTGCTCATCAAGTCAAAAGCAATGGAAGTCCTTACTCAAACAAAGCTGTCATGCCTTTTGTCCAGAACATACATGATCAATATGCGTTAGATTGATTTTGGGCATCTTGAAGACAGTACGAAACGAATGAAATCTTTTACAGTCATATCGTCAATATCATCTTCTGTTGCCACCAGCACGTTTTCCATTGATGTTTCATTTCATAGTTTGATAAACTTGTACCAGGTTTTTCAAAACAAAAGAAAATCTCTCTCATTTTCCTTACACTATCTCTCATTCTCTGTATCTCTTGTTCTCTCGGCCTATCTCTTGTTCTCTCACTTGATCTCTCATTCTCGTTCTCTCATTTTCTCTGCCTCTGGTTCTCTCTCTCTCTCTCTCTCTCTCATCAAACATCAAAACAGAATACAGTAAAGTATTTTTCTTCTTCATGTGCATTACATAAATAACGGAGACCAATTTTATCTCGATCTGTGAATTAAGAAAACTTTGTAAAGTATTCTACCGGACCACATGTAAATTAGCTCCAGGCTGTATTTGTGTTGAAACAATTTAACATGAATTAATCCTGAAAAACCCACTGATGTGTGTCGTGTTTGTTTTCATTAAAACATGATATGTACATGTTCCATGGCTGACTTCAGGGATACTTCACCAATATGAGTGATTCTCTACCTTCACGACATCATGGCTACAACACCTACATTTGTAAGCAAATACATGAAGTATAATTTACCTGAATACAATCAAATGTGTTATTTCGCCTTCCAATTTTCCCATCAGAGAGCGAAAAAGATACTTATTACTAACTTGTAAATTGCATCAACAACTCTTTTGGTGACTTGATACAAAAGGTTGGAGAACATTGGTATCCAAATGTCACTTTCTTGTGGGAAAATTATTCTTCTAACTATTTTCTCAAAATGATTTTTTCCCTACTTCTATAAAAGTGATATTCCCTAGAAATGTTTTGTGGTTTATTATCATCTTTTGTTATTTATATAAATTATGTATTTGGAAGAAAATAACCGTAATTTAAAGTTATCAGAACAGAATATAATTACAATTTTGTACCGCTTTTTACAGCCTTACATAAGCCCTAGAAGTTTATCCCCCTCTTATGAAACTGACGTCCGTCTAAATTAAACCAAAACACTTTTAAGATGCAGTAAACTTTTTCAACTCCCCCTCCCCCTTCGACTCCCGACTCCATACAAATTGCCCATTTCTCTAACTGGATAGTGTACCATGCTAATGTGAACACAAACCCAATACATGATAAACTGACTGCAAGTAGTGACAGGGTGACGATGCATGATTGACAGGTCCAACTAAATGGGTGTACATTCCATAAATACCTATATTCCATTTGTCATAATGTTCCCCCAGGCTACAGCTGATGGCCCATGATAAAATAATTAGTTCCAACAGTAATGACCCCGGGGAATGTCACCATTTTATCTTACCTTTCCAGTGCTGCCTGTCAAATGACCAATGGTCACCTTCTGCATTTTCTAAGTTAAGGAAATGAAAAACTACAGGAAAACCCGTCCACTTCCACACAAACTCCAAAAGTGACTACTGTCAACTGTGAGCAAACAAACTTAAGAAGTAAGCCGGTTTTCGACCACATTTTTAACTTTAAAACTGTACAAACACAAAGTTTGGAGTGTATGGCTTCATTTATTATAGAACAATATTCATTTGTCCTTTAATTACCATCTTCTTTTTGTGGAAGAAACATAATTACCGGGGTTTTAAAAAATCAAGTGCCAGGAGTTACAATGGATTGTCATTTACATTATTTTCTTAATTTTACCTAATTAGACCTTTCACAATGTTGTTTTAACAGAGTCTAGTGTTTTTTTTTTGGCTTTTTTTTAGGAGAAATCCGTCTTCAAATCTCTTGGAATTTCAAAAACTGGAGAAAACAAAAACACACGGGCAAAACTTAACTTATCTCGTAAAAACTTGATAGCTAGATAAACATGTGTGCAGTGAAACGAACGTCAGTAATATGAAATATACGACATATGCATGAGTCATACTTTTGCAATTTCTCATTTTTGATATTGACATGCAAATTGACACCTCCTAGATATGTATTATGAAAAATCTGTTTTAATCACTCATACCTCTGTACATTAATGTAAATGTTCAGATGAATCCATTTCGGATCTATATCATAACATTTAAACACCTGAGTTTTCAAACTTTCATTTTCTCTCTCACCTTCTCTGTTTTGTCTTCTTTAAATATTCACGTCTGAACAGGTTGTTGGTTATGCAATTTCTATCCATTTAATTTTCAAATAAATATTGAATTTTACTTTACAAAATTATGCATAGGTTGTTGAACAAACACCGGTTACCTAGAAACCAGATGAGGTATTCTAACACTACCGACAGAAGAAGAGAATAAAAAAGATTTCATATTTCTCAGTCATGTGTGTAAAAGGAATGCCGCATTATGTGGTCAGTAAACAAACTATGAAATGTAACGAGTAAATAAAGAAATCAAGCACAATTTCCCAGTGACTTTTATAGTACATATTGATTGTGACCCTATTCAACTGACACTAATCAAACAACATTCTAATTTCTGTTTGCTGTCCACATAAACGTTTGGGAAAAAAAATCCTCCTTGTACCTGGTCTGTTGAACTAATCAAATATCTGGTAGTTTGATGACAAGAGTTTTACGACGATGGAACCAATGTCGCATTTAACACTCTGCAATCAGCTAACCCCCCCCCCCTTTTAATTTGACTACAAAATTTCATATTCTCATACTTAACCCATCTTGATCTACTCCTGAAAAATATTGGACTCGACTGAAAATCAATGACTTGTATCATTTCAAATGTGTCTTAAGGGGTGTATGAGTTAAGTATATACAGTGAAACCTGTCTTAAAAAGATCACTCTTGAGACAGACCACCTGTCTAGTGAGACCACATCTGAGTGTCTCTCAAGACAGATTCCACTATATAATGCAAGAATATTGTTACCTGTCTTATGAGGCCACATTCTAAAAAGTACTTAGTTAAATAATCCTTTAAATAAAACCTCTCATGAGAGACCACCTGTCTTAAGAGACCACATTTCAGTGGCGACAGGGGTGGTCTCTCACGACAGGTTCCCCTGTAAATTATAAAAAAATTAGAATTTTAAAATATTAGGATTTTAATCATGGGCTTTCCATTATATATCATTTGGGTATGCACATTGAATGTCAAATTGAGAATTATATTTGATTCATACCTGAGGGTCATAATCATTTCACTAAACGGTGTTTCACCTGTGCCTGTGTGGGAACTTACAATAAAAAAAAAATATATCTTTTTTGCAAATTCACAACCAAACACAATTTTTTACAATCCCCAACATCTTTAAAACAGTGTAGACAAGTTTCATAACTATAATATTCTGATTAAAAAAATAGCAAATCTCTCCCCATTTTCTTTAACTTTTAGAGTGGTTAGGAAACATACATTTATCATTTTCCCCAATGCAACATCCCACGTTTCTCCGTGAATATTTTATATATATATATGTGTGTGTGTCGCTAAAGAAGCTTCGTACATTTTTTGTACCTCCCCGCTTCTTTGTAGCGTTCCTACCTCATCGTCATGTTGAAAGTACAATGTCCACACGTGAAGAAACATTTGTTTTTATTTTGCTTTATTTTTCATCTGACAGAAATATGACACTGCACTTGCTGACCTCATTAACATGCAGTAGTGTGCGAGGGTTTTTCCCACTTCAGAGAACGAACACAAAAAATACATGGTATAAAAAAACAACAACAAAAAACCATCCCTATATATTAGAGGTTTATCACAATACCAGAACAATTAATCATACGTGTCTCTTTTCTGGTTTCAACTCGACTGACCAGTTTACCTCTAGTTTTCTTTTATTGCGATGTTTGTAATATTTTCCCACCGTCCATCCACCTGGCCCCCAAATGCACTGCACCAAAAAATACATTAAACTCAAAGACCAGCTGAATATAAACAATTAACTGTCGCTTTTACAGTTTTCTGAAAAACTTTTTAGATGTGTTGAAAAAAGTATGTACATGTACAACGACCTGAGAGAGAGAGAGAGAGAGAGAGAGAGAGAGAGAGAGAGAGAGAGAGACAGACAGACAGAGAGACAGAGAGAGAGAGACACTTGCATTTTAAAAAACTGTATTGCCATGGATTTTACAAATTTTGTAAATGTTCTACATTTGACAAAACTTGTATATAATTAGGATTTGACAAAACATAGAAATGTATTAGATTTTACAAAACTTATATATATATATCATAATACCTCATCGACCCCTGAAAAACAATGGATTCTTCTGTAAATCAATGACTTAGACTAGTCTATATGTGTCTTTAGGGGTGAATGACTTAAGAATAATTCATTCTAACATGACTAGGACTATTACTGTATTAGTTACGGGAACTCAATGAGCCTATATATTCCGACCACCTTGTTCACGTGGTCCTTTTGTCCTTCTGAACGAAGCCTGTCACAGCGTCGTGCGAGACTGCCTCATGATCAATGGTTTACCTATCAAACTGAATCTGTATCAAAGGTCGGCATACTTCAATTTTCGGGGACAAGAATATTCCCAGCCAAAGCTCGATATCCATCATTTTATGTATGGCCTTGCACTAAACGAGCATTAAGGTCTGTAATTATGCAAATCGTATACCAGGTCGAACTGTTATGCAAATCATATGCGAGGTTAAATATATCAGTTAATGCTGCCCATTGCCGGCCACCAAACATCACATTCTCTTTAGTGCCATTGATTTAAGCATTAACAGTTTTTATATCTATTTGTATTTTTATTGAATATTTGATTATTGATTTTTTACTTCTTGGACATGAGTATCTATCGTACAAATGTCATTTTTAGCTTGAGCTACCATTGAAAACAAGCGTTTTCATTTATCTCTCTTTCCCAGCATTTCTCAATCTCTTTCTTTTTGTTGTCTTCAACCTACTTATCCCTACAGACACATTTGGACTGGTCTAAATCACAGATACGCCATTGCTTTTTTTGGGAGGTTGATGGGTTAAACTTGCTTTCAGAATGAAACATACATCGACTGCTAAAGATTTGTCCTGTTTTTCATATACTTCAGGTAACTAGTTGCTTGGGTGTTGAATAAAAGTAAGGTACAGGGACAGGTGAAAAAAAAATGTGTCATTGGTTTCTCCAAGTTTCAAAGTGATGAAGGGCAGTATGGTATAAATTTAGAGCACCACCCACCCTTTAAGATCCACCCACAAACACAGATCACCACAAAACTTGATAGAATCAAGATGTCTACAAATGAATTCCTTGTGCAAGTATTAATAGTTTTTGGATCAGTACAATCGTTTTCATATTGCACAAAAAATATCTAACATTTACATTTTTTTTTTCCAGAGAGCTCTAGGACAACAGCGGAGTCTTGATCCAAATGGAAAGCTGATTCTTTGATGCCGCCATCTGTGATTATTTAATGGCTATATTTCATCATTTTCCCTCCGTCATTAGTTTTATTTATTTTTTTTATCTTGGTATTAGAGTCTGCCAAACAGTAGCCAAATTTTACGGAACTGCGAAACCCCACTTAATCTGTTTGGTAAACACTGCGTACGTCATACGGGTTGAGCTGTACCGCTCTGAATAGCTAACAGTCTCGGCAAAAGCTTAAAAACAAAAACCCCAGCGCTGTTCTGTTAATAAATATTATGCCGACTCGTTACTTTTCAAAACGTGAAAGCCTAAACATGACTATCCGTGGAAACGGTGAATCACACAGCTTATCAGCAGTTACTTAAGCCAGCCCGATCAACATGAACAAATTTGCCTATCTCCCTGGTACAGCAAATATTCTACATTTAAATAGAAGAGGAATTTGTATACTACATGCATCTGGAGTAGGAAGATTAGAAACCAATTTTCCCCGACAGCCCATTGAAATCAACGTTACATCAAAATGGTCAGTTTTCTTCTTTGGGCTGCCATTGATTTTTGCGGCAAACCAGAGCCAAGCAAAACATCTCTGTCGCCATGGGCTTATTTCTCTGATTTCGAAGTCTTCCAATGAATCAGAAAAACCAATACAGCTTGTAAACATGTAGATAGTCAAAACGCAAATACTCATACATAAAGATAAAGTGCTGGTGATTGATGTAGCTAGGGTCAAAGTTCAGAAGAAACTGATTCAACAAGAATTCTGAACAAATGTCAATAACTGGGAAATAACATTTAAAATATATATGAAATATTAAGTGGCTAAAATAGGTTCAAACAACCCTCTAAAATAATGATTATAATGTTTATCTAAAGACCATGTCCTCTTGCTTGCATGATGGCCATTACCCACTGCTCTCAAAATTTCATATTTGTTTTGCTAATTTTTCATTTTTTTTTCACTTTATTTATATAATATTATTATTATTATTTTTTTTTTTTGGTACAGGGATGTGATTCCATAAAAAAGAGGAAAGTGACTCATTTGTAGCCAGCTGGGTTTAATGGGGAAAATAAAAGATTTAACATTGCAGCAAAATCTTGAAAAAGAAGGAATTTTTCCAACTGGAGGAAAATTCTCATTCCTGTAGGTATTTCTTCAAAACTGGGAATAACTAATTTGATGTCATCCAGAAGAAAAAAAATAATAACTTCTAAATATATTTACAAAACTATACAAAAATATTGGAATGTCATGTGAAACAGGGATTTCCTAAGAAGAAAAAAAAATTAGCGAAGGATAAAAAAATCATGGACTAAATTTTTTCATTTGAGTTTGCTTATGCACCATTATTTATTACATACGGGAGCGGAGCTATTATTTATGCCCTAGTGTTAACAGAAAGACATTTTCCAAGTGAACTTGCTTCTTCTTGAGGGAAAAAAGAAAAATCAATTTTTCACGAATATCGGTTTCTTCCTAAGTAAGGCATCTTGAAAGTCGAGAACAAATTCAGTTCACCAACAAAACAAAATGTGTGCACACACTCACTCACACACATTTTGTTTCATGTTTATAATATAAATGTATGTTATGCAAGAGTACAAAAATATATGTACACATATTGAGAGAAAAATAAACATGGTAAACAGAAAGGGGGGGGGTTGAGTATACGAGTGAGTAGATGACATACATGTAGCCATACTCTATGCAATTAATTATTTATAACAGAAATCTGACATCATTTGCCTTCCATTTATAAATGATGTATTTAAATAGATTTTGATGAGGCAGTGGTTTATGGGCATTACACGTAACTTACACGTCTGCTTACACGTCAGTTACACATAGTTAATGGCTTGATTAGCGATGTACAAAATAAAATTAATCCCTTTTGTTTGTCCTGTGTTCCCTGAATTATCCATTTATGTCATTCAAATGGCAAGCGTGCAGGTTTGGTACTACAGGTAACTAACTGTAAAGTTTAAATGTGATATATACGTGCATTCTGGTAATCCATTTCAGATGGTTCGGTCTTATAAATGAAGACCACAATCTGACAACAGTAGTTAACAAATTCACCTGATATGGTTTTTAATCATTTTCATTCCATTCCAGGCATTAGGTGAACAGGTGAAAATAAACTAACTAACTATACATACACATGTTTATGTGTGTGTGTGTGTGTGTGTGTGTGTGTGTGTGCACTAATATATCTCAATCTCTACTTTTCTTAATTCTCCCATCCTTCTCCCACTCTCACACAACATTTTCTTCTGTCTTTCACCTGAGGCAAGCAGACACTCAACGATTCGTGTCATTTTGTAAAAGCAGGATAAAATTAGATACACTTTTCATGAAGATCTAATCTGACAATGTATGGACAAATAGATATCCCCGGACAATGGCCGTTTATTGTTAATAGCAACTGTCTGAGGTCAGGTGATGTAAAACAGGTATGTGTGAGCAATATTTTCTACCTGTACATTCAAATAATTTCTCCCCCCCCCCTCTTTACCAGTACCTGTACAGAGAAATGCATCTACATGTAATTATATAGGCATGTCAGTGAAGAAATGTAGAAAAATTAAGAATAAATAATATATATAAATATTCTTATATATATATGCATCTGTATAAACAGAACAAGTTTCAGGATCCTTGAATAATGAGCAATATTGAGTAAGTAAATTGTAGTACTCACCTTTGGCTGTGCTTTTCTCGGAAATGCTACTTTTGGATCAACCTGTGGATAGAGATACCAAAGACTTTCCATAGTAAAAAAATTCCTGATTTTAAAGTCCAAAATAGCGGCGTATCAAATTGCGACAATATATACAGACATACAACAGAAAACTGGCTGACAAAATTGTATAAAGTCTGCCTAAATTACCGTCCCAGCACGAACTGTGTACGACGAGGTGTTGGTCAGTGGAGACAAGAATGTTATGGTCAGTTATAAATATGATGTGTTTTCTCAGCCGTGTCAATTCCGCAGTAAAAGATGACAAGTGCTACCTAACATGTGAGAGTAACCAAGCACGAAAAACGTCTTTAATTACTTTCCATCTTACAATGGCTTAGAAGGAGTATGATGTTCAATTAGCAGAGTTCCCTCTTTTTAGTGTAGCAGTTGTATTGATGTCGACGACGACGTCATATCCACTGGTGTTTAACAAAAGCTCTGGACATAGTCAATGCATTCAGTACTTGGAAATCGTTAAATATCACAATGGAACAGATGTGATGCAACCCCAGCCTTTCTCATCGTTCGAAAATATAGGTAAACATTAAGGCAATTTATTGAACTAAAGTCTCTTTCTCGTTTCGTTTCCTGGCAAACTCAAATAAGGCTAGTGCTTTAACAAAAATCTTTTAATAGCGGTAAATGGAAAGAAAAGAAGCGATGTTTGAATACGCTTTGTAAGCTGGTTCCTATAATGGACGTTTGTGAAAAGAGGTGTGAATCTATCAATTCTACACACCAGGGCACAAGTAAGCGAAAGCTTCTATTGAAGTTGAAGAGAAAAGCAAACACAAGTTTGGATATTTGCTAAAATACAAATATGTACATTGTATATAGTTATATTGATCATATTTTCTCAGGCTAAATTTGTTTGGTTCAATTTAAACAACATTAAGTAAACATTTGCATTAATTTCGGGATCCATTGAACAGACTTCAGGACTCCTTTATGTTTAATTATTTTTAGTGATCGACCACAAGAAAAAAAAAAATCAATCAATGTATTCGATATTGAATATTCACTTTTCCCCATTTAATATACCATGGCATCATTCAAAGCATCCATTGAATTTGTGCAATATTAAATTCGTCTTTCTAACCTTCTGAATGCATTTACTTTGTAGACGAATTAAAATGACAATACCGTTAAAATGTCAGAGTGCTTGAACAAAATAAACTTGTATTGGATTATTGTCCTGTTTTCTTTTTTTGATAAAAGACCGATTTCTTTTTATCACAAGCTCCTATCACAACTCATCTAAAACTTATATAGCAGCTTGACTTAAACGATTCAACAAAGACTCTAAACCTTTAATTCCTATCCTGTTATCCGAGTTCACGAAGTACGATGGTAAACAAATAATTCTATTTAAGTGCTAATTGTAGCTAAAATAGAAAAATAGCTTTTGTGCTAATTTTAGCAAAAATTGAAAATGGCTAAGTATTTCCATACAATGGAGGAAAATATTCAGGAATTTTAATTTTGACAGATTCTTTCATTAAAAGATTAATTTTTCACCCGCTAATGACAGTCATTATATCTGATAATATTTTGTGTGTAGCATGCAGCACCATTCACGAAAGAGTCTATGAATTATTTTGACAAAGGAGGAGGCAGAAATTCACAAGACCCTAGATAATTTGATGACATGCATTTCACAATGGAACCCATCTACACCCTTCCAGCCCCAGAATCTTAATAATGGCATGCTCTCTCGTATTGTATCGGACCAGTCCATTATGGTCTGAGGTGTTGAAAGGGTTAAGGGAACATCTGACACATTTGTAATGAAAATGTTATTGTATATGATAGGTAGTTACTAGCAGTTAGCCTTTCTTGTGACAATGGTCTCCCTAGGTACATGTAGGTCCCACTGCGTAAACAGTTGAATCTGTCACAGGATGCCACCTGTACTGAAAGACCAAAAAATGTCCTTGGCACCATAAAAAGAAGGATGGAGCTCATGAAGCACTTAAATGTCACATGTACAGACATTTTGAAATTAAAATAAAATTACTAGTCGACCAGACCAGTGAATAAAGGTATTTCACTGGCCAAAGAAATTTTTTTACTGGTCTGTATATATACACAATTTAAATGAAATGGAAAATCACTGGTCATTTGGACCAGTTATTAGATAGATTTCACCAGACTTTCGTAAAGTCACATGCATAACATAAACTAGGGAATATCTAGAGAAATTTTGCAAATACAGTGGAACCTGTCTTGAAAAGTCTGCCACTGAAATGTGGTCTCTAAAGACAGGTGGTGTCTCAAATGGGGTTTTATTTTTAACAAAAAATATTTCACCACGCAGCTTTCAAAATCTGGTCTCAGAAGCCAGGTGGTCATTCATGAGAGTGGTCTCTTTCAAGACAGGTTCTAATGTACACATACAGAATCAAGCTTTGAAGGGTCACATGACATGTGTGATAGCATGTCTAAACGCTATTGAGGAATGCTGTATACTCATTGGTCGATGAAGACAGTAAAATCTATATGATCATTATACATGTTCGATTGTACAATGTAATTATCCCTTTGAGAGCTATGCTCCCAGCTCCTTCAGGTTTGTTTAAAGCATTCCACTGACAGAGACTTGTCATTAATAAGATATAGATCATGGTTCCCAGCACCATCACCAAACGAAGAGCAGACAAAATTTAATTTAAGTTTAACCAATATATAAAGTTTAATCTTCGTAATAAAATCTTTTCATTTTGGCTTTAAATTATCAATACTTTGATCTGAAATTCTGTTTTTTTCGTTTAATGTTTAGAGAAAGAAGAAATGGCACTTTCGTGATGCTGATACACCGAGATAAGATCACCAAAATGAGTAATACGACTGTGGATGTCAATAATAATCTATATTCACATATATCTGCAGAGATCACGAAACAGACGCTTTATTTATTTATTTTTATATAATGTACAACAGGCACAAACAGAAGAAACATCTTTTGTATTGGCCTTCAGTTCTTTTCCTCCAAGGTTCAAAGTTCAAAGGAGTCACAAAATGACAGGACAGCCGAGTTTTATGGTTACAAAATGTCACTCTAGTTGCCACATGCACCATGCATCAAATATCGAGTCTATCTCATAGACAAATAACGCAACATGCCAAGGCGGGCTATTTTTGTAAATAGCAGAAGTCGTGGGATATGAATTGTGGGATATGAATTGTTAAGAAACACGCTACTGACATTTTTATTTTTGCAAATAGTAAACGCCTTCGGCCACTTGCGTCAATTCTCTAATGTTATTTGAGAAAATTTAGATGTAATATCTGTGACGTGTGATTATACTGGTAAATTTTGCTCATTTGCTTCTATTGATTACATTAGCACATGGTCTATGTCACAATTTACATACATGTAGGAATCGTAACGAGGTTAGGCCATGGCTACGAAAATATTCGTTTGATGCGCCCGGAGCAATATTTCTAGTTAAAGGATGGATGGTAAGGTTTTTTATTCTTACTCTAACTTATTCACCCCTAAAGACACATTTGGACTGGCCTAAGTCATTGGTTTACAGAAGAGTCCTAAGTTTTTCAGGGGTTGATGAGTTAAATATTTCAAAGTATTCAGCATAAAACTTTGAAATAAGATGTGTTTGTGAAACACAAATGCCCCCAGTCCTAACAAATTTCTATGCTGGCAAATAATATAATTTAAATATTGCAATGTCCTACATTTTGATCCCATCCCACCCCCAGGGACATGTGATGTCCATGAATTATGAGCAACACTTAGATGAACTTACAGTCTAAGTTTGATTACTATATCACAATCCAAACTTGAAATATTGCACTTTATATGTAAACGGATGGAATTACAGACAGGCAGACAGACAGACAATCCAAACACAAATATTGGGTCATTTATTTTGATGGATCTGTCAAAGGATGGAATACGAAATTGTTTTTATTTTTACACTAACTTCCCCCAAAAAGAAAGGCATAAATGTTTCATGTGTTCTAGTCAACCAACCACAAATTTCCATTTTTTTTTTAACTATACACTTAGCATTTCTGTAACTTCCAATCATAAATTTGAAATTTCTAAATTTGAATTAAATCTGAAAAAATAAACATTCTGTACAGACCTGAATTTTTATAAACCTGCGTCCCCAGACATTATGCATTTACAGAGAGAGGTAGTTATATTTTTAACCCCTCCCCTAAATATCTAAATGGTATGATCTTTATCATCTTGGACCAGTCTATTATGGTCGCTAGGCTAGACAAGGTTCCAATGATTAGCTGCATATCTTTCTTTAACTCTGATTAAAGTATAAAAAAAAAAACTTTTTCATTCTGCAAAGAAATCATATATCCCTCCCCCAAAAAAATCGTTAAAACTTTCAGATGAACTTTTGTCTGTCTAGAATATATATGGATTTGGCTTATATCACAAGTACATATACACATAATACTTTATTTTCTATAATTCGTCTTGATATATGGGCTCCCTGGATCTACATTTTATGTAACCTGACCTTATGAGAAACTAAGAAATATAAAAATCAATTTACACAGAGACGTAACATTCAGTTACACATATTCTGGTTTTGTGGTATTTTTGGTTACTCATAGTCAAACTTGTATTAGCTTGAGGCCACCTCTGTGTAAAAGGCACCTGCCTATAAAAGGCCATTCAAACGTAATCTTTGTTAACTTTTTTTTATAATGAACAAACCTCTTTATAAAGGCCACCTGTCTATAGTGGCTACTTTTACCTGTTCCATTAAGTGGCTTTTGTAGACAAGTTAGTCAAGTATGACTGTAATTTAAGTGTAACCTTGCTATTCAGACCACCCAACTGACTGACTTAACTCGTCAACCCCTGAGAAACAATGAACTCTTCTATAAACCAATGACTTGGGCAAGTCCAAATGTGTCTTTAGATGTGAATGAGTTAAGTGGTCCGATTAATGAGGGTGGTGCCTTATGTGAGGGTCTGATTTTATCTAATACCTATTTAAAATATTTCAAGGGATTGAATATTCATGGTCATAATTGTGAGGTGGTCTCCTAAGGGAGGTAATCTTTTCTAACTCATCAGTCCCTGTGGTCACATTTAGACTCACCCAGATCAATAAATACTATGGTCTACTGTTATAATTCAGGAGTAAGCAAATTCATATTGCATGTAAAACTTAGATTTTTATTCGAAATCATACACCCCTGAATTCTGACAATAGACCTAACCATTGTTTGAAATAGGCAGATCCAAATGTGACTTCAGGGGATTGACAGGTTCCACTGTATATGATTTACTGGTTTTTTTTTCATTCTCTAGGACATGGGATACTTAACCTATTTACTTTCTTTGTATACAGTAAAACCTGCTTTAGCGACCACCTGTGTATAAAGACCACCTGGTCACAGACTGTTTTTTGCTGTCCCCAATGGTACCATTTGTGTACAAATCAACCTTTATGTAAAGACCACCTCTCTATAAAGATATATATGATTTTCTTATGTCCCTAAGGAGGTTGTTATGTACAAGTTGCACTGTATAATTATACATATCTTCTTTTAGTTTTATGTAAGGACATCACAATCAAAAAATTATTTGTGGGTTGGTAGCAATTTTTTTTCTTGAAACTCTGATATGTAAATTGACTTTTTATGTGCTCAGTCTGATATCAACTCTTTTTTTTTTTTTAATTTTGGCCTAAAATAGACCTTAAGTTACAGCAAATTTTTACATCCTAAACATATTTATCTTTGAACATGTCAAAACAAACTATAGACTTACTGGCCTAAATTTCCTTACGAAACAAATATGGTATCTTTCAAATATATTAGCATTTTTTATTTCGATGTAGCCAAAAAATGTATATTGCTTTCATTTTGGACTTTTCTTGAAGATAAAAGATAAAATTCCATTTGGGAAGATATGACATCCATTTAAGATTTTATGATGATTTTCTTTAATATATGTACATAAGAGAGAATGTTTAATAAATATATACACACACACAACAATGATGCACCTTCACAATACCTTTTATTCCACAACGTGAGTGTATGTATATATATATATATATATATATATATATATATATATATATATATATATATATATATATATATATATATATATATATATATATATATGTGTGTGTGTGTGTGTGTGTGTGTAAATGAATTCAGGAAAATAAAAAACATGTCAATTCTTCTTGATTTTTGTCGAACTAATGCTACATGTAGAATGATTTTTCCCGTCATCCTGTAGTATGAGAAAACCTAGATGATGACTTTCACAGTCTTTAAATCGGCATATCAATCACAACCCAGAGAATTTCGTGAAGATGCACTCTGAACCTCTCTTGATTTTTTATTTTTCTTTCTCCCGTCCTTTTCACAGGATATAAAAAATTGTCATTTGATGTCTATGGCCCAACATCCATTTTATCAAGGACAAATTAATTAGCACCTGTCTATTCTTGAAATAAAGTTGTCATCTATTTTTGTATATATCCTTATTCTTTTGTATATAGATTTCTATTGGAGGGGTCCTCTAATCTAACTCATCAACCCCTGAAATACAATGGACCCTTCTGTAAATCAATGACATAGACCAGTCCAAATGTGCCTTTATGGATGATTTCTCTCTCTCTCTCTCTCTATCATTTTCAACTTTGTTTGGGTTTTTTCCCTTTCTTAATAGTAGTACATGTTTAAGTACTGATATTTGCTTGCTCTGTTTGTTTTGTGTTTTGTGTTTTGGGGGGTGTTGGGGATGTGGATGTGGGATACTAAATTTTCTAGCAAATGTGTGGGTGGAAGGAAAGGTCGAGAAAAGAGGGGCATAGTCATTACAGTTGAAGACTTGAAAGCTGTTTATCACAAACCATACTTAATTAATGTTATTAACCCTCATAATAGATTCACCTATTTATTCCTCAAAATCAATGGACTCTTCTATAAATCAATGACATAGACCCATTCAATTGTGTCTTTAGGGGTGAATGGGTCAAATACATGTAGTTATATGGACGCTTTTGATGTTCTTTTAAAAAACAAAATAAATAAACCTACAATGTACGTGTACTGCTGAATTTGAATGATTGTCTGCTAGGTACAATTTTGAATATTGTTTATTTTATTTACAATCAATTTCAGTGTCTGGAGTTAATGTAAATATCAGCAGGTAATATATTTCACAAATTAATTTTCTCTGGTGATTTTCATGTATGCTATATTTGTAAAAAAAAAAAACGACAAGATCAAAGAATCTGCCTGCTGGTGTGTTTATGCAAATTACCTACTGTAGATCCTAATAAATCCTGAAAATGTTAATTTTGAAATGAACATTAACCTTCGTTAAGTAACATCTTTCATACAGGAACAGCTCAAACATGATGTCGGCCCATGACAGGTGATAATAGGTGAGACAATAAGTTTTACGTACTGTCTACATCACAAGAGATTCTTGATAAACGACTGAAATTATAACTGTTCATAGATGCGGCATAATCTCATTGCCAAGGTCACATGCAACAATGCATGAACACGCTCGTAAACATGTATTGATCTAAAGCATAACAATATGTGGTCTCGAACTGTTAATACTTTTAAACAGATTTTGACATGCACACAAAATATGTATATATTAAATGTATTCAAGTTTCAATTTTTTTCCCCAAATACCACAAAAATTAACTTATGGATGAAATCACAGGCTATTAAGCGAAAAAAAAAATAAAAGAACTAGAAATGAAGTGGCAAATAAAAATTTCAAATATGTTAATAGCTTAACAATACACATATCGGGGGTTTTCCTAAGCTGTTTGAGGGTTTAATTACAGGACTCATTTTCAATGCCATGAATAGCTTAAAGTATATTTCCCCGCAAAGATATGCAAAAATTCCCAATTTGGAACTTCAAGATAAAGAATAAAGTATTGGTACTTTCAAACAAATGTAACAATTTCTTAAATTTTTCCAACATAGTTAAAATGTAGATTTTCCCACATTTTTGGACTATGGACCCAAAATTTAGAGATAGGACAATCCCTGCATATTTCCAGCAACTATCAGAATCAGCGGTCCACAAAATAACACGGAAGTGATCATTCAGGTTACTTGGAGGTTACGACAAATACAAATCACGTAACCTCCTTTTTGTTCTCTTATGAATTTCATTTTTGAGTCTTCATTATTGTTATCGTTACCTGAGGGTTACAGCCTTTTTCTTTTAGCATGACCTGTAAATGGGTTATGACGATTTCTGTTATTTTGTGACCTGAACAGAAATACATGTAGGACAAATTTAGATACAAATGCATGATTTAATGTTAAAACTTGTCAAGCCCTATTTAACATAATGGTCACTACTTCTCATCAATGACTTCTAAAGGTCAATTTAATCGTGTTCTAAGAGGTGAACAGGTTAACTTGTGTATGATGTGGACAACAGGTACATTTACCTACAAAGAGAGGGGCAAGTCTATGAGCCCATGGGGAAGTACAAATTAACAATGATGCTTGAAACATCTTGCATGTTGTAGTACAAAAATAGACCATCATAAACAATGGGCATTGCTGATAAATTTTTACAGGACCCAGCCAGTCTGTCCGACCAACATCCAATGGATTTTTAAAAACTTTAAATTTAGTCCTGGTTCTGTTGGTACAACAACCATCTAGATCTATGGGAACTACGCTGGCTTAACCCTTTTCCATACTACAGACCATAATAGACTACTCCAAAACAACAGAAATGAGCATACCATTTACATGTAGATACATAGGCGTGAGAAGATTAAGAGCTCGCTCCCATTAAATTGTCTTGGGGAGGATCAAGGACTAATGGGATGGTATACAATTATCAGTAGTGAGAGATATCTCAGTTCTAACCGATCTTGAATCGTAAGACCAAAAGAATTAAGGGGCCAAAATCAAACCGATTGGGACCATTTCCTTTTTCATTTAAATCTGACAAGAAACTTCAGAATTGCTATATAGGGAGTTATAGATCCTCTGTTGAAGTCATTCTGAATTTTGAAAAACTATCATTTCCATGATGAGTACAGGTAATCCCGAGTTTATCATCCAGCATACAGGTATATTCATAATGAAAATCTTGAAAACTTTTCTTTGAGTGCCGCTAAAAGGTAAAATTTCTGTACTTTAAAAATAAATTATGCCGCTACATCTCTGTATAGATACATGTATATACATGTATGATACTTTATATCTGTACTTGAAAAATTGTTATCTGTTCCAATTTCCTGCACAAAAAAGCCGTTTTGTTCATTTATAACTGTAACTGACCAATCGATGGTAAAATAAAAATAATATCAAAATATAAATATAATTTCTCCAAACCACCGTGTAGATAAATATGCCATGATAAATGTCATGAGATCCAATGCCATATTCATGGGAAAAAGTTAAGATGTTATCCATGTACATGTATATACATAGAACTCCAACAAATCTCTTAAAAATCTTGACTTGGGGCAATCGGTCCATAACATGCGCTTATCAGAGAAAAAAATCTCCGGTGAGACGGAAGGTTAAGTGAAAGTATGTGATCCTAAAGCAGTGACTGAATACTGTGGAGTAGACGGCATATGCAATGCATATGTAGCGAACATGAAAAGAATGAAGAATGTCGGGAATATCGGGAGATATTCGAGAAACTTGTCAAAATTTTACAGCAACAAATTGCCGTTTCTGAAAGAAACACATAAACATTGGTGGTGTTCTAGGCGAGACTACCATTTAAACACACTGGTCTGTGCTAGTAATGTCAAACAACATTGAGAGATATTAAACAATTAAGATTATCAGTGGCTTGGCATGTTTCTTAAAAGTGCAGGCAATTAAATCAAACCAGTCCTTCCCAACACAACTGATAAAGTGACCATGCTAGGAAACGACAACAAACCAAACAAGATACAGAGAGGGCTCTTATGTGATCTATTTTTTTTTATCCCATGGGACCAAATTCACTAACTCTACCAGGGGTTACTACACCCTTTTTGGGAGAGGGTCCTGTACCCTTCCAGTTGGGAATTTTACGTCGCAATGGGCCAAATTGGAAAAAAATAAAAAAGTAACCATAGTCATTTAATTCATAAGAATTGAATACCAAATGTGAATGCCATGGTCGAACAGACCTTGTAAAAATTTTTCGAAAAATTGGGGAAAAAATAGCAGATTTTGCAATTGGAATGGGGCCTTTTACAGGACCTGCATGCTGATGATATTAATCCATTGAATCCTGTCTAATCAAAACTTTCAAAGCTGAACGTAATTTTTTTTTTTGCAATTTAATGATAAAAACCACACACAAGTTATACGGCAAATGGATATTGGAACATTTGTCCAGCTAATTTTTTTTTTAAATGAAAAATTAAATTGAAAATATTTCAAAAGATTGAAGATTGAGGCACTGCATTAAACACACTGGAGGCAGATCCAATATGAAGTGTTTTTATACTGGTATAGGGCATCTTTAAAAAAAATCCTAGATCTTACCATTTCATTTACATGCAAATATAAATGTTTAAGATCCTTTCCCTACTCTTCATTTCTTAGTTCCTGAGAACGGTCATAAAGACTTGGGTAAAATGTTAAGTTTTTAAAATTCTAATTCACTAGTGAATTTCATGTCGCTATTTACATCTATCTGGAATCTTCAATTGTCTAATAAACACTTTTTAAACCCATTTACCCTATAAGACATATTTGGACTGGTCTAGGTCATTAGTTTACAGAAGAGTCCTTTGTTTTTCAGGGATTGACGTGTTAAATAAAATAAATTTAAAATTTAAATCGATTTTCCCTATTTCAGTATTTGTTCTAATAAAATTCCTTGATATCTGTACATGCAACCTGATTCAGCAAATTCATTAATCCCCAATACGTTGTCTTAACTTCTAAGTGAATTCCTCCATTCACCAACAAACACCTGTCACCAGGTACATACAGATACTTGAAGAGTGCACATTTGAAAGTGATGTGTGAACAGGATGTCTTAATACATGTACAGTGCCTAACGAAAATACGTTAAAAGGCGGACGACATTTTAAGGACCTTACAAAGTACATTTCTAATTTATATCTATTATTACATCATTAAGACTGTCACATTTACACAAACCCGCGACAATCAAGTTTTTTGTTTTCTTTTGAACTATTCTGACTTTGACTTGGAACAGGTATATATACTTTAATTTAATATCTTTTATACAAACATGTATTTTTTTTTTTTTTAAACTCTTAACTTGTTGCGCTATTTATAATGAAATTGGATAATTCAACGCGGCAATTTATTTTCCAGAGGATATAGATAAGGCTAGGGTCTACTACATCCTGTAAATTGTACACGTACTTGGGAGCTGTACGACATGTGAAATAAAAATGAAAATGTAATAACATTCCATTAAACGTGTGGAAGTTTTATCAACAAGAATTTCACTCTGTGTTTTTCAGCTTCGACACGAAAAGAGTTTAAGTCAAGTTTTATTTAAACATACTTTATTAGCTTTTCATGTTTTGAAAGCAAAGAAACGACAAAGGGAATTGTTTTCTCTAACAATATATATATTGTACCAATCAAATGTGAGGTGCAGTGACAGATTTAAGTTTTACGAGCTTAAAACCCGATATTTAGACAATTTCTTAATTCATGGCTTCTCGAGTTGATATTTAAATAAACTTTTCTCTGCAACAGAGAATCGCACAGGAAAGGCGGGAGCTAGCGACATTTGAACTCATTTTTCATTCAAGGTCAGCCATAGTGTCGATGTTTAGTTTGCAGTGATTTAAATATGCCAACGACTACATGCAGATGTTATTAAGGCAAACATCTGAGAGAGCTCCACACACTACATTACCCCCCCTCTCCCTCGTTACCTTCAAAACTAAATACGAACCTTTGTATTGTAAATATCACAGTCAAATTCAAACAAATTACATTTTGTACATTCAAAAGTTGGAAAATGAAGGTTTCAAATAAAATGACTAATTAATGGAACATTTAAAAATAAACACATTTAAAATCCAATATATATTTACAGCACTTATTTATACATAAAGAGATCTTGTGCACTTTGGCAAGACTTTTTGTTCATTTTACTAAATTCCCTCTTATCCAGGTAGAGTTCCATTTATGCCTTGATTGAATTAAGCAGGTAGCTTAGCTATCCAGGTAATATTTACCTGTAAAATTAAATTTGCAGGTGTTGGTTGAAATGTTGTCGATTTTTAGTGCCAAATTGGTTTTGCACAGGCCATATCTCCAAAGGATCCTTTTTAATTTACGCCTCAGTAAATATCACTTTCATTATCATTATGGAAAGTCCAATTAATAACAAGAACAAAGTATCGATATAAATAAATATGTAATTGGCTTAATATGAAATACGAGTTTCTGTAAATTTGCTTGTAACATGAATTCATAAATCTTTAATGACCCAATGCTGAGCTGACGCATGTGAAATTCTGAGGGTCTTTAGCACAAAACTCCAACAAGGTATAACATTTCCATTTGAGAAAATTAATCATTTATTACACAGTAGAAATTTGTATCACTCCAGCGAAGTAAAACAGAAAGGTAGAAAATAATTGAAAATGACAACAAAACGGCTTCCAAAGCAAGTCTCATTTCATAGACTTTGTAGCGGTTAATAAGGTTACGAACCCTGCAACGTATTACAGACATAACAATTGCTGTCTGTCAATGTTAAGAAAATACCATCAATTTCATCGTTAATTTCACGGTGCAGTTCTTAGGCAAAGTATCATTCCTGAAGTCATTATCCTGCGTATGAAACATCTCGTACACATATCAATAGTCCGTCCATCACATCAGATGTGTTGTTCTTGTTAATCACAATTCATTCATACACGTATTTTTTTCCGTATTATAATCAACAATGATGGGAAGAATAAGGGAGGAATGGATGTGTTTTGGTTTTTGGTTTTTTTTATGTTTTTACTTTTTCCTGCATTTTTTTTAAAAAAAATCATTTTTGTCAGTGAAGCTATATATTGATAACAAATCTCTTTCTTCAAATAGCAAGAATAATAAATGAAAGACTTGTTTATAAACATTAAGGTGAATGAGGTACATATTCATATGAATTGTACAGCAGAATTAATTTATCAAATACATACGGTACATACATACATACATGTATACATGTGTGTACTTATATTTAATTATCACTTACCATATCTATCTACTACACATAAACTTCAAGAGTGTATATCCTTATGTTTAGACGAATTACCATTAATACGTCTACATACATAATTATTACATGTTTACTTTTGTTAATGGGTGTTTTTACAGAAAGTTATCAAAACTTGAAGAGCTGATCATAAAAGTAAAGGAAATTGCGCAATACTAGCCCCGAGGCTAGTACATCAAACCTTTTGTGTCTCCAAATCTATTAGTCTTACAAGCCGAAAATCATAGGAAATTTTCACTTAACATGGTCGAGAGTGAAACATACATCATTAAAAGAGAAAAAACATAAATTGACTATAACAGCCAGACCCCTTGTGACCGTAATTGTAGATTTTATTGACAATTAAATGCAACTTTGGACGTGGTCACTGGTGGGGGAATATTGTATCCTAAATTCAATCGATTCAGCAGTTGTTGTGTCTTATAAAGTTTCTTGACAAGTCATGATTAATGTTACACACAGCTTTCAGTTGATAAACAGTGGTTGTAAGTGAACATGTATGATGTAGCCTACGTTGTTTGTGTATACATGCAAGGAGAAGTGACTTTGAGATGTCTAGAAATAAACATGATTAAATCTACTGTACCGTTTTAGAATCTAGTATGTGAGGTCCGTTATCTAAAACCTTTTCTACGCTGGCTGGATCTTTATAAGTTACAAAACCAAATCCTCTGTAAAAAAAAAAAAAAAATTAATAAATAAAATAAATTAATAAATTGAAATAAATTGGTAAATTAAGTTATACGACATAATATTGATTAAATATGTGTGTCAAAACCATAATGAAATATAATTTAACGTGCTTACATTGGTCAGCCCGTCATGTAAAGAGTTCCCATTATTTTACAGATCTAAATCTACTTAAAAATCCTCAATAATAAGAGATATATAATTTAAACCAAGATGCCTGAAAACTACAAACCTACAAGGACAATAGATATACTGGCAAATTAAATGTTTGTGTACATAATTAAAGGATTTATAAATTGAATAAAAACACGCTGTTTTGTGATCCAAATTTAGACTCTTCTTGTATTGACTTTTGCGTGCAAACCGGTCAACCATTAAGCTAATGTAAACATTTCGGCTTACCTAGAGCGCTTCGTTGTCGGGTCTTTCATAACCATTGCTTCCTTAATTTCCCCAAATTTACCAAAATGATCTTTAAGGGTTTCTGAAAATAAGACATGCAAGAAATGTATTTTCAAGTTTTTATTATGTAACTGACATGAGTATTAAAAGAAAACATTCAATCAATCTACTTCCGATTAACTTAAAGGAACCACTGATACGTGACGCAGTAACGGCATGCGATGTTTACAAAGCGTGACATCGAAAACTAGACGAGACAGCTCAGAAAAATGAGTGTAAACAAGAAATCGAAAAACTTACCGGCCGTTGTCTGCCAACTAAGTCCCCCAACAAACATTTTTCTGCAAATTAAAAACAAAATATCCAGTGAGAAAAGCCATTATTGTGACCTACATAGCATTTGAAGAAATACGAGAACGCGGTACCAAACAAAGATCAGCTGAAATCGACAGAGGAATGCGTAGAAAACAAATAACTTACCCGGGATCGTTCGGAATATCCCCATCCACGGATCCATTAGAGGGAGACTGGGGGTTTTGAGGGTCCATCTTCATGTTTCTAAAATGTCTACTGCTAACTAAACTACACGTTAATGTAAGGTACTGCACGTGGGGAAAGCTCAAAGATCTACTATTGGGCCATAGTGGGTGGGCATTTCGCGCGTCTCAGTGAAGCGCCAAGTGTCATTGATTGACAGAAGGTTATAATTCAATCGATTGGATAAGACACTGTCGCTAGGCAACGTTAATCAGTATATTCTGACGTCAGGGCACCTGCTTCATATTGGATACGCCTTCTGTAATCACAACAAACACGCCTTTACGAATGTATAATAATGGAAAGAAGATGGGTTATTTTTAAATGTTTTCTCCAGGAACCTATGCATGAATGAAAACATCAAAAACTTGCTTTATTTTAAGATGAGAAATTGTAAGTGTTTGCAGCCGGGATTATATATGTAAGAAATCGATAACATTTTCCTGTATAATGCCGATGACTTTATAACCTAAGGGAATTTGCTTTGCATTAAATTATTGCTATTCATTGAACAAGGTAAACACTGCCGTGTCATTGTTGAGGTAAAACTAATTAGATTAAAGCTTAGATCGTGTATTTAAGACAACTAGTATTCATTTCTTGTTAAATCCATGTCGGGGGAAGCGTTTACAGCGAAGTATACATGGAAAATGAGAGATAAGTTCTCTTGATTAGAAAAACCTCGTGCGAGAACTTTCTCCCATTATTTATCTATCTATCAAGACAGAAAATAATCCGAATAGGCAAATATGCCAAAGGTGACACCGCGATAAGAAAATCTAATTCTCGCAGCTAGGAAACGCGTCATAGATAAATACTGTTCATATAATGTACATAGATAAAGAATCATACCTACTCCCTCTATCGTATCAATAGTTTCGCAGATATATAATGTATTTCTAAAAACAAGCTACTTAGAGGTTAGCCCTTTCACCGTCCGGCTAATCTCTCTCTCTCTCTCTCTCTCTCTCTCTCTCTCTCTCTCTCTCTCTCTCTCTCTCTCTCTCTCTCTCTCTCTCTCTCTCTGTTTATGTAAGTATGTCAAATCTTATGTTACTACATTAATCTGGTCCTAACAGCGATATATAACGGTTTATATGCTTTATATATCACTGAATATATTTATATCTTTATATCTTTATATCTATCTATCTATCTATATATATATATATATATATATATATATATATATATATATATATATATATATATATATATATATATATATAATTCCATCATTTACTGTGCTTGTTTGATTGCTATTTTATTTTTAAAAAATCTCATGCCTCATATAACTGGCCCCTTGTAGAAACAACTGAAATCCCGATGTTATGTAGAAATATTTAAAATATAAAATAATAATTATAAAATAATAATCATATTAACAAATGTTATTATTAACACGTGTTTTTATACGCATTTGAGATGGAAAAATTATTGCATGGCAACCTATAACGATAAGTTATCACCTAGATAAGAGTACAGACGCAAGACCAGTTTTAAATCATGAAATCAAAATATTTCGTATTTCCAAAACCCAGTACGCGCATACTGTATTTCATTTATATACATTGAACAATCGAACATGATTTCGCCAAAGACACGCATAAATTTCAGATCAACGCATGCATAATCATCGGCCGGAATTTTTGTTATGACAAATACGGAAAAAAATGTCTAGAACAAAATTATATTTTTCCCTAGTCTTATTTTAGATCTTGAACCATCCAGTAAGAAAAGTTTTCACTTGAACTATGAGTGATTTGGAGTCATTTCGTATCACATAAACCTTCTAAATCTTCTATACTAAATACAAGTTTGGTGCGATGGCGGATTTCATGGGTGTGGTTGCGTGGCTAATCCCAAACTCATCAGGTAAAATAAAAAAAATACCTAAACGTAAGAAAATAAACGAGGTGACTCATTTCACATCGTAAAAATGCAGTTTAATACACGCATTTACATAAAACTTACGTAAAACCGTACTTTAAACCTAAAAATATAGAGCCATCTCATCGATAGATCAATGGTCACGTGTTTCGTTATTCATAATTTTACAGCTAATTATAATTCATTTAAATTCTAAACTATTTGTTATCGTTGCTGGCGCCTCTCAGTCTGTCTAGCTAAAATTCTAGATCCGCCAGTCCCAAGGTTGGCAAATAAACTGAATAAAATAAACATCATTTGAAAAGTCATACATGTAATTTTTCTAATTTAAACACAACACTCATCATTCATTTCCAGAATATATCTTTGTTTTATTTTATCATTTTTATGACTGATTGGCACACGTTGCTATGATCAGTTTCATTTGCATGACAAGTGTGATAAGGTGATCAGTTTACATATCAAAGGGAATGTTAAATTCACAAAATTTAGCCTTGAAAACACACGGGGAAAAAACTTTCATTCCACGTAAAATAAACAATTCAACAGACACAGTCATAGTCACAATATTTTTTTCCACAAAATGTTTTTTTATTTGAAAGATTCATTTAGATCAATTTTATTACATCGTTTTTTTTTTTCGTCCATTAGTTTTTAAAGTAGGGAAATTAAAATGCTCTCTATGCCCAAATGCATTTATCCAATATCTATTTGTATTATTTAAGTGGAGAATATTTGATATTTAATTACCATTAGTACGTACTGAATAGCGTAAGTATGTTCTGTGTAGCCAACAAGCATTTTTTTTTATCTTTCTGGAAAAGTACTCAAAGAAAGCACCCTGGATTGATGATAAATATGAAAATAAAATAAAAATGAATGTCAACATTTTGGTCGTAAAGAAAATCAATATCTATTTATCTATCATTCTATCTATCTATCTATCTACCTGTCTGTTTGTCTGTCTACTTTAATTTTCTCTGCAATTTAAAACTTTTTATAATCATTTACAATGTACCAGTTGATTCTCTCTCTCTCTCTCTCTCTCTCTCTCTCTCTCTCTCTCTCTCTCTCTCTCTCTCTCTCACACATATATATATATATAACGATGTTTTAAAAGTCTTTTCACGATAATTATTGACTTCATATCAGTAATTGTTCAATACTTAAATAAATCACCTTAACCATTACTAGACAAGTCATAATTAAATGTCATTTACCTATATTTCTTTTCTTTGTATAGATAATGGATCAGCATTTGATTTCGAGTTGAAAACACAAAATATTTAAGCAATGTAAATCGTTGTACATGTATATTGGAAATGACTGGGAACATTGCATTTCGACATCCTAATAATTTGATGTCATTATAAAAAAGTCACCTTTTTCATACACAGAGAGAGAGAGAGAGAGAGAGAGAGAGAGAGAGAGAGAGAGAGAGAGAGAGAGAGAGAGATTCGTATGGCTATCACTAAAACGAAATCAAATTTCATAGGCGGATGCAGGATTTTAGGTTAGAGAGGGCGTGGTTTTGATCCTCACAGTGTCCTAGGATGTCCATGATAATTTTTGAAATTCTGAACTAAATGATCTGATGACAAGTTCAATGCTTGGAGGGTGCGCACGATTAAAACGTTGTCCCGAGGCGCGAAAATTTCACGAAATTTATTTTTAAATTTCCAACTTTTTATAGAAAAATTAAAGGTTTAACATCTATTTTGCCAAATATTGGCACACATTTCTCTGCGCTTCTGCCCGAATCCTTCCTTGGTCACTGCACATAATACGAAGTGTTGATAATTGTCAGGTAATATTTCATAAAGGGATCGATATTTACGCATCTTTCAGAAAAAAAATATTTTTTCTTTATTTCGTGATATTTTATTATGTTTTATTTTCATTTCTTATTTTTCTTCAAATGCGATGGCTCGACAGTAAAAATATTAATTAAAAATAGTATATAGCAAAATAAAAGAAAATAGAATAACAGAAAATATAAATATCGCCACCAGAGGTCCTATGCTATAGGACTAGGTTTATCCCGTGGTCCAGGTCATGCTTCCTAGAAATGTTCAATTTTAAAAGCACAGGGAGTTAATTATCATACTGCCTCTCGTTTTAATCCTAAATAATGCATTAAATAAACAGACTAAGCATCTACCCAAAATAACTTGAGTTAAACACATACAAACCTTATAAGAGCAATTCAAGAGGTGTCCAGATTTTTTTTTTAAAGATCTGGAAAGCCTTTTTCTGAATTCAGTTTAAGAAATTTTGCAATTTTCAAAGTTCTGAGAACCATTTCCTGACTTCCAGACACTGAAAACTTGATGTACCATTTTCTCTTTTAAAAAACATGTTGATTTAAGGTGGGGGATGGCGTGCGCCCCAAGCCACCTCTAAATCCGCCCAGTGAATTTAATACACGATTCGCAAATTATAAAGACTAAAAAAAAAACAGCGTTTATACACTACAGTACCGACACTGTAACTTTCAAACACTAGCCGTCTTAATAACTTTTCTTAATAATCTCTATTTTACCGACCAAATATGACAAAATTGAGCGCCCCACTCAACAATTTTTCAGTCATATGGTGGCGATCAGTTTTTAATGTTGGAGGAGAGAACCCATTTACGATGTACCCGGTAAGAGACCACCGGTCTTCCGCAATGTAAACTGGGAAACTTCGATACAGAATTAGTTTAGGTTCTAGACAAACTCGAACCGACACTGACTAGAGGCGAGAGGCTGTATGTTTTAAAGCGCGATGCTCTAACCACTCGGTCACAGGGGCCTCTCCCCCTTTTCATACCATCTGTACTCTCCTTTCTGTCCCTTATACCCCTCAGCCCCTGTCCCTATTCTTATGGTAACATACTATTATGGTCCTAAATTATATAAAAAAAAATACTTTATCGTTGCATGGATTCTAGCACCTTAATTGTCCTTAAGTGATAATTCATTTGGGTGAAAAAATTACTAAAGTTTAATCGAAAACGTTATTTTTGTTTTGCCGAAATGCCATAATATCTTACGAATATCTTCCTACACTGATATAAAGTTGTATCATTAGAGACATTGTATATTGTTTGTTCCCGCATGTAACGTCAATTTTTTTTCTGTTCAACAACTAATTTATGAAATATCGATATAACCTTTGTATACTGCTTTGAATTATACGTACGCGTACTACGTTCAACAGTTGGTGATGGTGATTTGGCGTCGTTTAATTTACATTTAACACTGAATGATGAAGATTTGGCGTCTTGTAATACTTTCAACACTCAATAATGAAGATTTGACGTCTTGTTATACATTCAACACTCAACAATGAAGATTTGGCGTCTTGTAATACGCTCAACACTGAATGATGAAGATTTGGCGTTTTGTAATACATTCAACAGTCAACACTCAACAACGAAGATTTGACGTCTTGTAATACATTCAACACTGAATGATGGTGATTTGGTGTCTTGTAATACATTCAACACTCAACAACGAAGATTTGACGTCTTGTAATACATTCGACACTGAATGATGGTGATTTGGTGTCTTGTAATACATTCAACACTCAACAACGAAGATTTGACGTCTGGTAATACACTCAACACTTCGGAATGGTGATTTGTTGTCTGGTAATACATTTAACACTTAGTGATATTGATTTGGTACCTTGTAACACGTTCAACATTGGTGATGGTGATCTAGCGTCTTATAATACGTTCAGCACTGTGCATGTTGATTTTGGTGTCACGTAAGACATTCAAAGCGTGGTCATGATGGTTTGGTGTCTTGTAATACATTCAGCATTGTGCATGATGTCTTACAATACGTTCAAAACTTGGCGATGGTTTATTATGTACTTTGTAATACATTTAACACTGAATTATGATGATTTCTTGTCTCCTTATACATTCAACTGCATGTTGATTTTGGGGTCCCGCAATACGTTCAGCACGTGGTGATGGTGATTTGGTGTCTTGTAATACGTTTATCACTATGCATGGTGTCTTGTTATACGTTCAACACTTGGTGATAGTGATTTGGTGTATTGTAATACGTTTATCACTATGCATGGTGTCTTGTTATACGTTCAACACTTTTTGATGGTGATTTGGTGTCTTATAATACGTTTATCACTATGCATGGTGTCTTGTTATACGTTCAACACTTGGTGTGATGGTGATTTGGTGTCTTGTAATACATTTAACACTATGATATGAAATCATTGCTTATGTGAAATACTGTCTACTTTATTTGTTGCAATCATTTACATCACAACCAACAGTTTGTCAATTCAACAGTGATGGCTAGTTTGAGGTAACACTGTTACAACGATACTGGTAAAACACCACCGATCTGTCGCAAGTAAACGGGCAAACTTTCTCACATAACCAGGTCAGACTCAGGCGGGTTCGAACCCGCACTGACTAGAGGTAAGGTACTTCGTGAATTCTCTAACCGTTCGGCCATGGAGGCTCTTGAACTATCGTCAGTCACAATGTACATTCTTTTAAAGCGTAGCTCAGGTTTCGAAGTCTCGTCTACTTGATACCGTAGGATTTCATTTGTGTACGTGCGCCAAGAAACTGTGTACGAACATACAGTGGAACCTTGTCTAAATGCACCCAAGCTTAGGAGACCCCCTCGCATTTAAAGTCGTCTCTTGAAAATTTCTCAATAAATATTAAAGGTCCAGATCCTCATTTACACGACCAACTCACTAATCAGACCACGACGAGTCAGTCAGTTAGTTGGTCTTCGTAGCGAGATTCTAATGTAATTGAAAAAATAACATTAAGCCTCCCAACCCTATAAACCACAATAGACTAGTCTAATACAATAGAAAAGAACATACCAATAAAATATTTTGGGGTGAAGGGATTACCATAACTCGTTTATTTCAATTAAATTAAATTCGAGTTGCTTGTGTTGGCACTGTTTTACATAGCACTAGAAGTTTTTGCGCTGATACGGAGAGGTGAAGTGTAGCACATTTTAACCAATGCTGTGGAAGGCATCAGTGCCGTGTGTGTGTGTGGGGGGGGGTGTAACGTTCCCAGCAACACACTGAAGACATATAGGAATTCATAGATCCCTGTTCTATAACTTGTTTCTGCATCTGTTTGGTGTGATCTGTCTCCTGTCTATAAATAAAATAAGAATACTATAAACACTCACGGGAAATGGATTAGGGTCAAAGGTTGGGGCTTTTCTGCATTTTTTTTTTTTTGGTGTATTTTGCAAAAACAAAATAAATAAATAAATAAATAAATAAAATAATAATAATAAATAAATAAATAAATAAATAAAAAGAAAAAAAAAGAAAAAACAAACAAAAAGAAAAACGATTACTGAAATGCTATTACGTTTAGTTGTGCGTTGTTCTGGTCGCTGTTACGTACATTTTCATCTGTTCTGATGCATCGTCATGAAAGCACACAGAAATCCACTCAGTTTGTCAAGTTTATGACTGCAAAAAGCTTCAATCAAAGCTTCGTCGGGTTACGCCCACCTCCAGTGATATGCGAGCGACATGAAAGTGTTATTTTCTCAATAAGGCTTGGAAAAAATGTGATCAATATTTCAACCTAAAGAATGAATATCACAAGAACCAGAATTATAAGATAATTAAATGATCAGCTGGTCGTTTTATCGTTTCTGGCACTTGCAATGAAGCTTCAGTTGTAGATGTTTCATATCAACGTAGCCGAGTGGTTGGAGCATCGCACTTTGAATTCACGACATCTCTCACGCCATTTAATCGCGGGTTCGAGTCTCGCATTATCCCGAGCTCGAGTCTATGGGGAGGGATGCAAGTTTTACTTACAGAAGGCCGTTGATATACATTGTAATAGGCTTTTCTCGTCCACCACTTCAACTGACCGGCGCCTTTTCAAAACTGATGTATTTAAAGAAAGAAGGAATACAATTCAGGCAAGTCTCGGAAGCATGACTCAGTAACTGGACAGTGATTCGACTCGAACGCGAAATGTCTGGAACTAGCTAAGCCCAGATCGGTTCAGGACTTCTAATTGCATCGCAAAAAGCTTGGTATTTGAAACAAAAGTACCGCCTTTTCGGATGGGGCTCGAAAACGAGGCTCTGCGTCATGACAAACGAAACATAACTCCTCACTGTTGTGGTTTCTTTTACTGGGGTTTTAACCCTTCCACCTCTACGTGTCTAAATAGTATGTTCTTTCCTATTGTCTTAGACGATTCTTTTATTATCTATTTTAACCTAGAATAGCGACGAACCCAGGAGAAGACAAACAGCTCTCGTTAACGTTAAAGTGGCGAAGTTACACAGTTAATCAGGTGAGGATCCAGAGAGACACCCACTGACTCCTCTCTCAAGGTAGATCTATCAAGGTAAACCGACACATGTTTATAAACACAACGAGTCTAAATTATATCATGATAGGGGTGACAGGCTAATTTTCTGCACAAAAATGTTAGAGCAAGGCAAAATGTTTTACCTGCACATCCCCATCTCTGGAAGTTTGGTTTCTGCATAAGCCGGAAGTGCCGTTAGAACTATAGGTCTGCTATATACAAACAGTATGTCCCAACAGAACTTTGATGCGGGGTGGGGGGAGACTAGCTCTTTCGTAATGAGATGACCAAATATGGACCAAGATTCTATTTGTGCGGGCCACGGAAATATGTACATTTATAATTAATTAATGGGCTTCTCGCTTGTTTGAACTATTGTTTTTTTAACGAAACACCCAAAAAAGAAAAAGAAAATAAAACATTTATGTAAATGTAGAGCTATCGATTTTATTAATTGATTTCTCCATAAGACCATGAACCACATGAAGTAAAAGTTAGACCTACTTTCAAACATAAACAAACGATTTTTTGTTAATTTGATTTTTGTTTTACGCCGCACTCAACATTTTTTCAGTTTTATGGTGGAAGACAGTTTTTAAGTGGTGGAGGAGAGAACCCGGTTACAATGTAGCCTGGAAGAAAGCATTGGCCTTTCGCAAGTAAACTGGCAAACTTTCTCACAAAAATCAGCTTAGGTTCTGGGACAGCGAGGCTCGAACCTTGGTAGACCACAGAAGTGAGACTTCATGGATCAAAGCGCGATGCTCTAACCACTCGGCCGCGGTCCCTCAAACATATATAAACGAAACAATAAATTTAATTGCACGTGACTACATGAATTTGACTTATGTTCAAGTCAGAATGGAAAGATTAAACGGCAATCCGAGATTATTTTATTTATTCATTTATTTTCTTTGATTAAGGGACATAGGTTCAAATGGAGTTCCGGTGTCCTTCCTCAACCCCTTTCAGTTATACCAATTCTTTGAGAGTTATTTATATTGCATTTCGACAAATGTTCCGTTTATTCAGAGATCGAAATGATACATGCTTTCAGTGCGAGAACGTTACGTAGGATTCATATTTAAACAATACGGGCTCGGAATACTACCATTCAAATTCATCGATTTTTATTCCTTTTGCTGTGGACCAATTAATTTCGGTACACCTGGGAAGAATGCAGATAAATTGAAACATTTTACTAATTCGCCATATTGATAAATAATGAAGATTAATTGCATTAATTATGAATCGAACATTTAATGTGTTTCCGCTTCATTGGTTTCAATCTTGAATAGACCAGGTAAACCTGTTTCAAAAAGGTATCTGGGGGTTGTTTGACAGCTAATTTTGATTAATGGACCACATCTATCATTATCTGCAGGTATCTGGGGGGGTTAACTATCACCTACCCGCCAGGCAATGGGGTTTAATACCCCATTAACCAGTTCAACTATGCATAATATGAAATAAATCTAGACAATGAAAGATGTAGACGTGTTTCTTCATTACGCCTACGGTTACAATGAATAACAAATATTTCCATCAAATCTTTTCCAGCAATATGTCGATTTTCAGTTATTTTACAAAACAATCAAATATCGTTCTGATTTGTCTGTATTATTGTATTTCATTTTCAAAATTGCCTGCGGTGGTCTGGCATCGTCGTAAAACCACGGTCCGGAATCGCTAAGCTCTTCCCTACCCGTGGTCTCATGTGACCGAATTTTTATTATTCATGAAGCCTCAGCCAATGCGAGTAAACGGTAATCGCATTCGTCAACCAATCAGATCGAGGCTATCAAACATTTTCTGAATTGTATTGAATCAACAGACTATGCGATAACTTCCGTTGTCGATCATCACAACTACAGTGATTGGATAAACTGGACAACACCTACTCATTATTAATATGCATTAATGACAACAAATTTTGGTTGCATGAGACCACGGGTAGGAAAGAGCATAGCGATTCCGGACCGAGGTTTTACGACGATGGTGGTCTCGTGGTAGAGTATTCGACTCGTAAGCGGAAGGTCTCTGGTTCGATTTCCGGTACCGGCATATACCAAAGATTTCGAGTATGGTATTGTCTGATTTCCATAAGATGGCGGGGCGGAGTAACTTTTATCATATTATCATACGGATGATTCTACTCAATTTTCGGTTATGACAAGCTGCACGGGAAAAAAATCATTCCTCATTGGATACTCTCTTATATATGGTGACAAGTAGGAACGATTACTCTAGTCATTGTTATTTTAATGTTATGCTTTATTACCTAAAATTTAAACTCGTCCAGGTAAAAAAGGTTCCCAAGACTCCGACCCGCCAGGTTATATTGATTTTACTATAGTTACTGTTCCTTCCTTCACTCGGAAGCACTCGGCATACGATGGGAAAGACGTGGCACGTAAAATAACCCTCACTGTATTGGCGTCAGTCCATAGCATGGGTAAAAAATTGTAGCACTTCACCTAAAGCTGGTGACATCTCCATATAAGTGAAAAATTATTGGTTGGGTGTAAAACATTCCAACTAAAAACAGTTCCAACTAAAAACTCAGTTTAAAAACTGATGGACTTTCTTTTAATACCAACAGGCAGCCAGCCCAAATATTTTTCAATAAAAGCCAAATTTAGAATAAAAAATTCCTTTTCCGCATATGATGCGCCAATTGTGCATAAATATGATTCAGTCAGAAAAGAACCACTCGTGTTTACTTCGTCGAGAACAGCCTCTGTAGAGGTTTCTTACGGTGGGTCCTCCTATGGCAACGACTGATTGTATATGTTGATATTTGTCATTAGCGACCAGTGTGACGTTATTTTCCATTCTTTGTCCGAAAACCAGAAAATCGGAGAATCGTGGGTTCAAGGCCAGCTCAAATAGGATAACTTCGTCTTTTTCCGCCGTGTGATATAAATGTACGCCTTTAACGGAAACGAGCGAAATGGTCGCTTCGTACAAGCTGTCAACAGATCACGACACGTAATTCGTTATTTTACTTCAATACGTGACTAAAGAAATCTGTGAATATTCGCTACTTCGGAAATGGAGGAGGTAGGTAGGTAGGTTCGTGTAGGTCATCGGTTTTTCCACGATCGTCATCTGTTTTGAATAGAGTTGACATGGTACAAACGTAACGTTGTTTCAACTGCCACAACATGACGTTAAACGGACCCAAATATGCTTTTGTCGGTGTTTACCATGAGCTGGTTATTAACCCTGAAATGTATGTACTCTTTCACTGATTTTCTTCTCTTTGTGTGGCTTAGTGATATGTAATGCTTGTTTGTATGTTATTTTACATCCAAAACATATTTTTAGGTGATACATGTGGCCCTATTTTAAGTATATTCCGCAAAAGCCCGTAGCTCATGCCGAGCGCTTGGCAAAGGAACGGTCACTTCCTCTTTTAAAGAAGTCAAGCGGGTAAGTCATGCACCAAGAATCGAACTAAAACTCTTGTAGTAGCAACGTTATGACAACTGAGACATGGTTAACTGTTTTTATAACCACTAGCTGTTTGTTATTACTACGGAGCCACCACTAGCTCTTTGTTATTTACACGGAGCCACCGCTAGCTGTTTGTTATACTAACCGAGCCATCACTAGCTGTTTGTTATACTAACTGAGCCACCGCTAGCTGTTTGTTATACTAACTAAGCTACCTCTAGCTGTTTGTTATACTTAGTCACCGCTAGTTGTTTGTTATACTAACTGAGCCATCACTAGCTGTTTGTTATACTAACTGAGCCACCGCTAGCTGTTTGTTATACTAACTAAACTACCTCTAGCTGTTTGTTATACTTAGTCACCGCTAGTTGTTTGTTATACTAACTGAGCCTCCGCTAGCTGTTTGTTATACTTAGTCACCGCTAGTTGTTTGTTATACTGAGCCACCGATAGTTGTTTGTTATACTAACTGAGCCTCCGCTAGCTGTTTGTTATACTGACTGGGCCACCGGTAGCTGTTTGTTATAACAAATAAGTAACCACTAGCTCTTTGTTATAACCATAGAATCATCTCTGGACACGTTCAGCAGACCATGCAAGTCGTGACCAATACCGTGGAGAACTTGCTTTATGCATACGGTATTTCTTCAAGAAGGGGATTTGGGGGATGACTGGCTTTGTATTGTTCGCTATTGAATGTGAATACTACTTATATCATGTTCTGCCCTGGCAAATCAAAACATGAGAATATGATAGTGATATTAAATATGATGCTACTGTTTGAATTTGCAAAGGATTCTGATTTTATTTTTTCGAATAAAACATAAATCTAAAGGATTTTATCTGTGGTTCCGTTGTTTTACACCGCGCCAAGAATTTCCAACGTCAAATAGCACCAGGTGGCGAATGCCATAGATGTCAATGCAGAAAGGTTCTTCCAAATTTCACGTCATTTTAAATCTCGTGCAAAAGACTCGTGACTTTCAATTCCTCTGTCGAGCATTTGGCGAAGACGTCACTATTTGTATTAGAAATGACGCGACCGCGAACCCGCACTTACTGCTTGTACGGTATTCGCTCTTACACATGAACCCCGTCGAAAGCCACTGTCGCCCATATATGTCATTGAAATGTATTACAACAGATCAAAATATGCACTGGAAGCAATATATAGGTCACGGCTCTTCTAACATGTAAATAAACCTGGCATGGACGTTTAGCAACTGATAGATACTGACGCATTCGTCTGTGATTTTGTATCCCAGTGTTAATACACGACAGCGGCGTTCAATGAACTGAGAACTACAAGAAGACAAAGCATAACAAACATGACTGGATGTCCCGGTGGTTACAACGAAACATCATGTTAGGAACAGCTGTATTATGTCTGAATCAATTACGTTACAGAGTTCTCTAGATCGCTAGAGTGTGCAAACCGAACCCGACTCATTTTCATTCAAGATCGTTTAGCGGCAACCGAACTGACGTTTTTGTGTATGATGAGGAGCATGCGTCAAAAGTAACCCATCTATGAGAACCACACGTACAGATAAGAAATAGAGTTCAAGGAGTCTTTCCGCATTGATAAATTGCTTCCTTTTTATTTAATTATTGTTTTTATTATTATAATTATTTAACTTGGGCTTGCGATATTTAAATGAACAACAAAATCGCAAAATCATTGTAAAACATATTGCGGGGCATCTGTCTATACACATACAGAGAGAGAGAGAGAGAGAGAGAGAGAGAGAGAGAGAGAGAGAGAGAGAGAGAGAGAGAGAGAGAGAGAGAGAGAGAGAGAGAGAGAGAGAGAGAGAGAGAGAGAGAGAGAGAGAGAGAGAGAGAGAGAGAGAGAGAGAGAGGATGACCCTTTTTTTTCCTACACAATATTGACTGTATCGTCAATTATCTCTATATATTACAATGGTCTAGTGTTAGAGCGCCCTACTCGCAAGCGGAAGGTCCCGGATTTGATTCCCGATACAGGGTCATACCAGAGACTTTATAAAAATTTGAGTGACTATCCACTCGCCAAACGCTCGGCATATGAAGCGAAAGTCACTGGTCTTTCGTATGAGACTTAAAAATCCAAGGTTCTGTGTCAAAACAAGCGGGACACGTAAATTGAAGAATCTCCCGGTTGCATTGGTGTCAGTACTCCTAAAGCTGGTGACATCTCCATATAAATGAAAACTTCTTGGGACTTGTAAAACAAAAATACTAAGTGAAAAATAAAATAACAACAACAACAACAAAACAACAACAACGAAAATGATAACCAGTAAAATTATCACCAATAAAAAATTCAAAATTCACCCCTAACCCCCGCCAAAAAAGAAAAATAATTTCACAAAAATACACATCCTAGAGAAGTAATATTGCATCTCCATATTGAATATTATAATTATTATCATGACAACAACTGGCATTGCCTACCCCTGATGCATCGGTTTGTCATGTTGTAATTTTTTTAATTGCTGGGTGGGTGTAAAAACAAAATTTACAGTTACCATATTGTAAATTTTGTATTTACACCCAACCAGTAATATTAAAATTTACAACTGGGGAAAAATGACCCGATTTAAGAATATGTGATGGTAGTAAGTTAATTTCCCCGAGATTGAAAAATGTACATGGAGTATGAACTGGCGCTGTGATTAATGCGGTGTAAATCTGCGGTAATGCTTTAGTAAAAGAAATCACGTTGCTTTATTCAATATATATGTATCCATCACACAATTTTGTTAATAATGGCAAAAACATAATCTAGATAAAACAGATGGCATGTCTGTAGACAGAGCTGAACTTTATTTTTATCTGTTTATCTTCACAACGAGCTGAAATCTAGCTAGTACACCAAACTTCGAAGTAACAGAATTAAAACCATTCCACAGGGAGGATTTTTAATTTGTTTGAATTTACTGGATAGTGGGCGGATTTTATTCAAACTAAGCTGATTATGTGCGGAAATTTGCATTAGTTGGTGTTTTTTTTCCTGTAAAACTGGATCCGAAATCACCGGACATCATGTTTGTGTTGTAATTATTGCCAAAAAAAAAGTTGTAAATGAAAGTGAAATTGATTATCACTCTTATTTTGTTTGTTTTATTAGAGTTTTATCACACTCAACATTTTTCTTTTCAGTTAGCCTATGTGGTTGTGGCCAATTTTAATTGGTGAATAAGAGAACCCGGTTTCAATGTCAGCCTAACAGGAAAGAGAACACCGAACTTCCGCAGGTAAACTGGCAAACTTTCTCACCATATCAGCTCTTTGGTTCCAGCAGGGCTCGAACCTGCGCCCACAAAGAGTTGAGAGTAACCATGGTTTAAAGTGCAATGCTCTAAACATAGAGTCACTACATCCCCCAACTTAGGGGGCCTCAGTCGGCGCCCCCGAAATCCCTACATCATCTGTTTTCGGGCCCTACGGTTACGACCCTGTCGCTGGTATATCATAAATAAGACGAAGTGTTTTAAATGAGAATGAAGAAAATTTTAAGTGTTTTCTTGCTGCCAGTAACACTCAGAATATTTACAGTTGAACAACTGTATAGTAAAAATAATGGGAAAAAATGGTCGATCGGAGTATAACTTTACTCAACAATGACCGATGGCCGCCGCTGTGTAACTTAAATATTGTTAGTTTAAAAATATTTTATAACTAATGTATATCAAAATACACAATAATAAAATTTTTATCAAATATGGGATCTGAATAAAAGTGAGACGCTTAAATTAATTCTCCTCCCAGAGCATACCAGCTCGTTTGAGTCCATTGCGACGTCTCGCCAAAGATCCAGCCGGTGTAACGTGAAAAAATTGACAAGCCGTAGAAATGCTACCCGGGGTCACTTTTCTGCGATAGAAATTTTAACCGGGGTCAATTTTCTGCGATAGAAGTCTTACCCGGGTAGTCGTAGAAAAGTGACCCACTTCAACATTTCTGTTATTCGTCCCGTGAAAAAGTGACCCCCCCCCTCCTCGTAGAAAAGTCACCCATAAATTTTAAAGAAAAGGAACATCAAGGCGGATATCATGCATATACTAGGCCTCATACTGATCTGAGGACCCGCTCCCCCTAAAAATAAAAAAAGGGTCAAAAGGACCAAGACTTGGTACATATCTAGATATCTCTTCCCCGTGAACCAGTGATAAGATATCTTTCAAATTTTGTCTGTATGATTCGGTTAAATCAATATCAACTAAATATGTGAATGAAAACAAATTACATGTATGTTCATAAACGAGCATTGAATGGGCGGCTTAACATAGGAAGTATTCCCATGTTAAGCCGCATTTAATCGCGTTTACAAATGAAAAGGGACTAGGATCCATAGACATCCCACTGCATATAAAAACCCAAAACTTGGTACATGTTTTAAAATCTTGTTTTTATCGACCATTGACCAGAAAAAAAGTGTATGCATGATTGTTAAGTTTCCAAATGAATACAAAATCAGTGAATGGTGGTACAGGTCATGTAATATGGAACATGCTAATTTCAATGGCAGAGTTAACGAGAGTAGCTAGAGACAAACGACGATCTGCAATAACTTCCTAGTAACTTTCTCACATTAGACGGAGAAAAGTCTTTTTTGAACTGCCCAGAGCAGGATTCGAACCCACATCTAGGAGATGAGAGGCTGTGAATCTCAATCACTGTGCCGGTGCATGATTCCATAACTTGAAATTCCAGGTGGTATCTGCGTGTCAAAAACTCTCTTAATTCATATTCTCTTTGTTGTGCACTCCTTTTCTAAATCCGTAGAAAATTGATCCGGAACCCGGGTCATTGTTCTACAGGTATGGGTCAATTTTCTACAACTGCCCGGGTATGATTTTTACATAGAATAATGACCCGGGTAGTTTTTCTATGCGGATCACTTTTCTACATGACACCGGGACAACCAGGAGGCCGAACCCAGGTACGACCCGCAAGGTCTCCTACCCGATTGGCCGGCGGGTCGGCACACCGGACCCAGAATTGTTGACGGCATATAGTTTAATCCATCATCTTTATAGAACATTATCGATGAGAACTTAAAACTTAATTCAGTTTAGTTTACTGGGGAATAAATAAACAAAATGAATTTCTAAATATTTTTTATTTTTTACAGATTTTTGGTGGTTTCCGGACCGATTTCCAAGATGTCCTTATCTCGCAGCTGTAGACACAAAGACGCAATTTAGCACTTAAGCAGACGGCAATGGAGAAAGTCAAGAAAAACCACGGTTACTTATCGAAGAAGAATGCCGGCGAATTAAGAATGAACAATGGCGTTACATAAAGTTTATCCCCTTTCCCCCAGCGAGCCGACAAAACAAACAGGTATTGCTTAATCAAACATCTATAATGAAGTACTTATTTGTTTATTCCCAGGTAAACAAATATCAAATAGCACCGCTAGTATAGTCCACGCTTTAATGTAGTTTCTTTGTTCAAAGTGTTAAACAATACCCCTGTTCTTACGTAAATAAAGAGCCCCCTTTTTCGCATGTTTTTACCAACTATATTACATGATATATATAATGGATTTTTAACTCGTTAAATCAAACAACTTTTCGAACACATTTTTCATTTTATTTCACACGGTGGGAGAACTTACAAAAAAAATCAAAATGATTGCAATCTCTCTTGTATACACCGTTTGAAATCAACAATTGTTGGTCGGATCATGCAAGAAATCAACTTTATGATATTTTTATCTAGAAACTATTTTTGTTTGTTCATTTTGCTTCTACATCTAGCCTTAGTTCGCTACACACATTAAGATTCGTTACATCTAGTTCAGATCTATATGCTCATGTTGTAAATAGGAGGTCTAGATGTTATGTACGAGTACGCAAGTGCCCTTTCCGCACTCGCTTTCAAAGTCGAAATTATGCGAATAACTGCGGGTTTTTTTCATATGGAAATGTAATTAATGTTGTTTTTTTTCAAATTTCAAACATTTTTTTTCAACAAGGACAGAAAGTTAATCATTTTTATTTAATTTATCCTATTCTGACTTTTTGATTTACCAGGGGTTTTACCAAAAAGTGAAAACATCAACTAATGTTCTGGCTTTTTGGAAAACCCCAAGTGAATAAAAAAGGTCTTTTTCATATGGAAATGTAATTAATGTTTTTTTTTCTTCAAATTTCAAACATTTTTTTTCAACAAGGACAAAAAAGTTAATCATTTTTATTTAATTTATCCTGTTCTGAATTTTTGATTTACCAGGGGTTTTACCAAAAAGTGAAAACATCAACTAATGTTCTGGCTTTTTGGTAAAACCCCAAGTGAATAAAAAAGGTACAATGTGAATTTGAAAAAAATGTTAAACCTCCTTTGAGCTTGTACCAACTATCAATTAGAAGCTATAGCTACGTGTTGTGTACTCCAGAAATCCCACCGGACGATTGACTCTGTGATAATTTTTAAAAATCTTTCTGGCAGATGGTCACACCTGTAATTTAACTGTTTCACCTGTATTTGATAACCTCTGTATTTGTCGTTACATCAAAGGTAGATTTAGGTATATTGAACTATCGCCCCATCACTGTCGTTAACACATCTCGCCACTGCAATATCGATGTTGCCGCGTTAACAAGTCTTTGTTATTTATTAATAGATTATTTGATTTTCTTTTAAGGTGTGTTAGATGAGGTTTATGTCCATTAAAGGTGATGCCGAGTACGTAAATTGAGTCAGGTCTATTTTTATGACTTAGATGAAGCACTTGCTTCCGAGATGATAGACATTCAAACGCTTAAAGAGTATAAAAATACACGCAAAACAGTGTGAGGATCTAGGTCTGTGATTAAAATAGAAGGAAGTCACTATATAGAAAGGCCTGATCGATACAAGAAACACACCAGGATCTCTCTCTCTCTCTCTCTCTCTCTCTCTCTCTCTCTCTCTCTCTCTCTCTCTCTCTCTCTCTCTCTCTCTCTCTCAATTCATATGTATCAAATGAAAAAAAGAACCTTCTTGAAACTCTTGGATCCGCCACCGATAACATCATTGCACTCTAGTTTCCAGTGAAACTGATATATTTATTTTGACATGCCTATCATTACTTTGGTGACAATACATGTACTAAATTAAAATGTAACCAAACATTAACCGCCCAGTTTCTTTTGTAATAGACGCATACTTTTTAAATGTTCTCTTTCACTATTAGGGCAGATAAAAAAAAATGTATGTCTCCGGTAACTCGACAGACCCTATATTATTAATGAAGTAAACATTTTACCGACCTAAGCTGTTGATTGGTGTTGATGTTTGTTTTTCATTTTGCTTGAAGTTTGTTTTTCAGCATATTCTGGAAAATCGGTTTATTCCGAATATGGATCTCCAAATTATGAAGAGGAAATAATAGGATCACAATTAATTTCGTAAATTCTTTGACACAGCCCACAAAAAAACAATATATTCAAGGGGCGCCATTGTTACTTTCTCCAGATTCATGTACATATATCTCCATCGTATATACAAGTACAATGTACATAATTATTTTACCCCCCCCCCAAAAAAAAACACTTCTGAACACCCTAAAGCTCTACCAAGGTAAAGTGACACATCCAGGTTCTATCAGAAACCAAAACAATACTGTTGAGACGTCTGTACCAATTGTGACGAGGATACACTCCTCACTTGTTTCATTTGACTTGACTGTGGACTCACGGCGGGTGTGACCGGTCGACAGGGGATGCTTACTCCTCCATGGCACCTGATCCCACCTCTTGGTTTCCAGAGGTCCGTGTTTGTCAATTTTTACCGGATTTGTATCTATGTCCTGGACATTCTATTGATTTATACTTTGGTATCTGAAATTTTTATATTCCAAAACATGGAGATATACAGGTAAAACATTTGGCCTCGGTCTGATTTCACGTAAAATATTTTTGTGACGACAAGTAACCTGTCACCCCTGTTATGCTTTAATATAAACTCGTTATGTTTGTAAACAAAAGCCAATGTATAGGTCAGCCAAGGTAAAGTGGCACATGTTTACAAACACAACGAGTTTAAAGTGTATCATAACAGGGATGGCAGCCTTGTTTTCCCCAACAAAAATATTAGAGCTACGATAATACATGGAATCACGTTTTACCTGTACATTTCTTCTTCTGGAAAGGAATAGACCGTATTGTTTTGGTTTTTGACAGAACCCGGATGTGCCATTTTACCTTGGTATACCTGTACTTTGGTAGACATATATCCAATTTCAGAATCTAATGTAACAAGAAACGCATATTTGTTTTATTTGGCTTTATTTAAACGTAACGTTCCGCATCACTTTTGTAATTTCCATTGAGTCATCCAGGATCAATATCACAACAACCTTTCTTTCTTTCTTTTTTTTACGTATACAAACAAATCAATGTTTTCTTTGATAACCACATTCTTCAATTCCTGTTTACCTGTCACCGATGACCATAAAGAATAAGCTAACACTTACAACGTGTAAATATTTGGAAAGCAATCCATCTTGTCATTTAAACAATAAACCAGTGGACAAGTCGAGTGTCAAATTTTAAACGACCACACAAACACTAAAATGTGAATTGAAAAGCGATATCCAAACAAAGAGATTATTCCGTCATATGCATGTATACAAGGCAATATCAGCGAGTGAATGTATTTTTAAACTCATGAATTATTGAAATTAACATTAGTTATTAATTATAGCCATACTGCTGTGTATTTAAGCCCGTGTTAAGCGTGGTATGAATTTCACGGATAGACTCCTGAAAGCTAATCTAGATGTTGAATATTTAAAAGATGAATCGACTTTCTATTAGCACTCACTATTCGGAACCATGAAAGATAGACTCCAGTATCGAGGTGTGATAATTAACATCGTTTTTTTTACACCTAATTAATGATATTGATTTATAGTCATGGCGAAGCATTTAATTACATTACAGAGCTTCTCATCCATATACCAATTCCAGATTCTTAGGGTCATTAAACCCACGTGTGACGTACACGTGTCGCACAAACTGTACTGTGGGCAGTAAAACCCCCACCCCCATATAACACACGTGACGTGTGTGCGGACGAGCAACGTGTATGGACGAGCGACGCTTGTGTATGTCGGCGAAAATTGTGACCCAGACTGCACACATTCAGTTTTCAGACATTCCGCAACTCGTGCACATACATGAGATGAAATCGCCCGAATTGCACAAGTGTTGTATAATGTACTGTCTAGGTGTTTTGTATACTGTACTGTCTTGGTGTTTTGTATTAATGCACTGTCTAGGTGTTTTGTATAATTTACTGTCTAATGCATAATTTACTGTCTAGGTGTTCTAGGTATACTTTACTGTCTTGGTGTTTTGTATAATTTACTGTCTTGGTGTTTTGTATAAGGTACTGTCTAGGTGTTTTGTATAAGGTACTGTCTAGGTGTGTTGTATAATTTACTGTCTTGGCGTTTTGTATAAAGTACTGTCTAGGTGTTTTGTATAAGGTACTGTCTAGGTGTTTTGTATAATTTACTGTCTAGGTGTTTTGTATACTGTACTGTCTTGGTGTTTTGTATAAATGTACTGTCTAGGCGTTTTGTATAAGGTACTGTCTAGGTGTTTTGTATAAGGTACTGTCTAGGTGTTTTGTAAAATTTACTGTCTAGGCGTTTTGTATAAGGTACTGTGTAGGTGTTTTGCATACATAAATGCAATATCTAGGTGTTTTGTAAAATTTACTGTCTAGGCGTTTTGTATAATGTACTGTCTAGGCGTGTTCTATATAATGTACTGCCTTGGTGTTTTATATGATGTATTGTCTAGATGTTTTGCATAATGCACAGTAACTGTCTAGGTGTTTTGTATAATGCACTGCCTTGGTGTTTTGTATAAATGGACTGTCGAGTTGTTTTGTATAATGTACTGTCGAGGCGTTTTTCTATAGTGTAGTGCCTTGGTGTTTTGTATAAATGCACTGTCGATGTGTTTTGTATAATGTACTGCCTTGGTGATTTGTATAAATGCACTGTGATTTGTATAAATGCACTGTGATTTGTATAAATGCACTGTCGAGGTGTTTTGTACAATGTACTGCCTTGGTGATTTGTATAAATGCACTGTCGAGGTGTTTTGTACAATGTACTGCCTTGGTGATTTGTATAAATGCACTGTCAAGGTGTTTTGTATAATGTACTGCCTTGTTGATTTGTATAAATGCACTGTCGAGGTGTTTTGTATAATGTACTGCTTTGGTGATTTGTATAAATGCACTGTCAAGGTGTTTTGTATATTGCACTGTCTAGCTTCTTGGTATATGGATCTTTCTAGGCTCTTTGAATAATGTACTGCCATGGTGATTTGCACTGTCAAGGTGTTTTGCATAATGTAATGTCGGTGTTTTGTATAAATGTACTGTCTAGGTGTTTTTGTATAAATGTCCTGTCTAGGTGTTTTGTATAAGGTACTGCATTTGTGTTTTGTATTATAATACTGTCTATGTGTTTTGTAAAATGTACTGTCTAGGTGTTTTGTATAAAGGTACTGTCTAGGTGTTTTGTATAAAGGTACTGTCTAGGTGTTTTGTATAAAGGTACTCTCTAGGTGTTTTGTATAAGGTACTGTCTAGGTGGGTTTTTTTTAAATAAATGAATGTACTGTTTAGGTGTTTTGTATAATATACTGTCGAGATGTTTTCTATATAATGTGCTGTCATGGTACTGTCGATGAGTTTTGTATAATGTACTGTATAGGTGTTTTCTATATTATGTACTGTGTAGATTTTTGTATAATGTATTATCTAAGTGTTTTGTATATGTACTGTCTTGGTGTTTTGTATAAATGTACTGTCTAGTTGTTTTCTATATAATGTACTGTCTAGGTGATTTGTATAATGTACTGTCAAGGTGCTTGGTAAAAGGCCTTTTCTAGGCTCTTAGTATAAGATACTGTCTAGGTGGTCTTTATGTGGTATTGTCCAGCTGGTCTGTGTAAGGCAATGTCGAGCTGTTTGTATTAGGTACTACCTAAGACCTTGCAATAAGCTCTAGGTATAAGATACTGTCTAGGTGGTCTCTATGTGGTATTGTCCAGCTGGTCTGTGTAAGGCAATGTCGAGCTGTTTGTATTAGGTACTGCCTAAGACCTTGCAATAAGCTCTAGGTATAAGATACTGTCTAGGTGGTCTCTATGTGGTATTGTCCAGCTGGTCTGTGTAAGGCAATGTCGAGCTGTTTGTATTAGGTACTACCTAAAACCTTGCAATAAGCTCTAGGTATAAGATTCTGTTCAGGGTTTTTTTATTGTAAAGGTCTCCGTCTAGGTGTTTTGTATAATGTACTGTAAAGATGTTAACTCATCAACCCCTAAAGTCACATTTGGACCTGTCCATTTCAAAGGATGGTTAAATCCACTGTCAGAATTCAGGGGTGTAGAATCTAAAATCCAAATTTTGTAATAATGTTTATTTACATGCAATATTAATTTGTTTAAATCCAAATTATGACATTAGAACACACTATTTATTGATTTGGGTAAGTCTAAATGTGACAACAGGGGTTGATGAGTTCATTTAGTGTGTAGGCGCTTGGTATAAGTTACTTTATCCAGATAAAACTAATAAAATGTTTGTGAGGGGCATTAGCTGTGGGTTTTTTTTTCAAAATGGTTTTCTACCTTCTTTACAACTTAGATTGATATACAATGATAAAAAAGAGATATACACAGCAATATAAATTCTGAAATTCCTATATATTTTGTGAAATTTGCTTGAGAAATCCATGTTTGGCACTTTTTCACTTGCAATTGTTTAACTCAGTCTTACTATTTGTATATGAATACAACACTGGACCTGAACTTATTTTCACAAAATATATAGGAATATAAGATTTTTATGCCTGTATATAGTCCTTATTTATTAATGTACATAAAGTTCAAGAAGTAATAGCAGAAAAAATCAAAATAATTTTTTGGTAAACACAGCTAATGCCCCTTTAATATACCTGTAAAATACACATCTAGTTTTGTTTTAATTATTCATTGATCCGAGATGTTGACGGCCATTAAACACTCCGGAATAATATTTAACTATGATGCTAAATGGAATTTACCTGTAAATTATCTACTTAGTCATGTTATGATATTTATTTCTACTATAAAGAAATTGACATTTTTATTATCAGGTAAAACATTCGGAAAAATGTATTATGGTTTTTTTTTATCTGAACTATATTAAATATGCATATGGCTGCGCGCATACTAACTGGTCCACCAATTCTACAAAAAAAATCAAAATAAATAAATAACATAATTACAAAAAAGCAACACAACAAAACATACATATTTATATATATATATATATATATATATATATATATATATATATATATATATATATATATATATATATATATAAAAATTAAAACAAAAACAAAAAAACAACAACAACCAAACAAAAACAAACGAACAAAACCAAGGACATTCATTTATAGGGAATCGTGTTGGAATATAAGAACTCTATTACATCTGCATATGGCTATGACATAGTATCCGGTCCGCCAATTTCAAAAGAACAAAACAAAAACCAAAAAAAAAAACAAAAAAAAAAACGTTCATCTATCGAGAATCTGACTGGAATGCGTTACAAGTAAGAAGATCTGAAAATGAAGTTAATTTTTTTATATTCATTACCAAAGGGCACCGACTTATTCAAACGATCCTTTGCAATGAATAACCTCAATCAATAAATTATTATTGAAATCAACTCAGTTTTTTTTTTATGTTATTACGTAACCGTGCCGTACTTATATTACATAATCATATTACAAATTATTTATGGCGTTATGGTTCCGCACAACTAACATTTTAACGTGAAAATGAAAATAGGGAATGCTTACTCCTCCATGACACCTGATCCCTGGATTTCCAGAGATCCGTGCTTGTCCAATGTTCACCAGAATTGTGTATTGTTTCCTGGACATCCTGGAGATTAATACTTTGGTGTCTGTGATATATATATATATATATATATATATATATATATATATATATATATATATATATATATATATATATATATATATATATATATATATATATATATATTCCCTCTTGTAATTGTCGATATATGTTTGAAGATATGATTCAAATGTTTTCTATCACTGATCCAAATTTTATACACATCATATGATCTTGTTAAATGAATTACTAATCTACAATGGTATAGTTATTCATTTATCGTTGGAAGATATAAATATATTTTTCTTTCACTGTCCTAAATTGTATAACCATCGTATTATCTTCTTAAATGAAAAACAGATGTATATTGGTGTAGAAATTCATTTATTGACATCATAATATATGACAAATCCAATCTTATCTTTATGGAGGACAAAATATAGAATTGTGTACAAGTTTTCAGAAATATATTATTTAAACAGAGGGGATGTCATGAGAATTGACGATATTTATTGTCTGAATATTAACCCTTTCACCCCTATATTTACAAATGGAACTCTCTTTTCTATTGTTTAGACAAGTCTATTATGGTCTGTAGTGATGAAAGGATTAATGATTCGTATCGGTATTTTTAGTGTATAAGAGAGAACCCTTTTCTAGTATAAGTAAACTTTTATCACTAGTATATGATATTCTTAGTATTTTAGAGAGTATCCGTATAATCTTGCAACTATTACTGAATTTTCCATTCGTTAGGTTTAATTGTAAAGCCAGCAATAGTCAATGAGTCAAAATTTAAAGACATATCTGTAATAAATCAATAATAATTATTGATTTCTCTCATTTAAATTTTCTTATTCAGCATTACATAACGAAGAATCATAGCCGGTCTACAGTGATGTAGGCTTCTATTTTGGATCGACATCTAAGATGGCACAGGATTTCTTACAGGAGAACGACTTTCGATTTTGTAGCAAAACAATTTTGAACCACAAGACAGCTGCATCAGATCTCAATATTGAAACTCTCAAGATGGCCACCAGCAAACTCTTGGACAGCTAGTATCCCAGGCATAATGAAAAAGTACCGATGGGTATTCGAAACTCCATGTGCATTAGAATACGAAAAAATCGGAGTTTTAACAAGTTGACGGTCTCAACACGAAGAACAATTGCAAATCCCAAACGGGATAGGACCAGGTGTCCAGAAGAAGTCAACTTCCCCTGTTAGCATGCCATACTCGTCACAAATGTTCCATGGAAACCTCCAAGAAATTGATCAATTTGGTAACATCCTCGATTCCTAATGACCTACAAGTTGGATTTCCATCTGCAGACTAAGAAGTCCCAACAACAGGGGTTGTACCGGGTGAAACAGATTACATTTCAGGTAAAATACGAGCTAATTGCTTTGGCTTGATTTAATTAGGGGCGTGACTACTTAAAGCCCTTGCCACTCGCCCCCCCCCCGTATGGCAGGGAGAGAGATGTTTAGTGTGTTTGTTTATGTCATTGCTTGAGTGGTTCGTATTCCCAACTCTTTAAGTGCCGCTACACTTGTATAATCTGACAAAGGTAATCAAATTGCACATTCTAGACTATTCACCCTCTATCTAGGCATAGAGCTGTGTGCACAGAAATCCTTCTGAAAATCTGACATGACCGGGGATCGAACCAGGGACCGTTATGTTGAAGATATGACGCCCTACCGACTGATCTACTATGTCCGGTAGGACAGGAGATATTAAAAATTAGACGGAGACATTTTAGCTAAGGCAAGTGTCATCGTACGTCTAGCACAGAAACTTTCCACATGAGAAAATATGTCGTGGAAAAGTAATCTGAGGTCCGCCAGTAAATTTTCTTGATGAACAATTACATTCCATGAGAGACTGGAAAATTTCTATGTCGGAAAATTGTAAGTGGAGGTTCTAGTTTAACGGAAAACTAATACTAGTAGGTCAAATGAGAGACACTGAGTTCACGTGGAAATTCCCAATTAAATAATGTGAAACCATTATTCTGATATGTCTATGGAATCGTGTTAAGTAAAAATATGCGCATACGTCTTTAAAATTTAAGAAAAAAAATTTAACAGCTGCATGTTAAATTCCCCTCGACGACGGCTTGAATTGTTTTAATTAACCTGTCTTTATATAAATTTCCTATGTATTTCCTATTGTCTGAATTTGTCAATTGTTAGTGTTGATAGTTAGTCGTCGTTAAAGTGTCAGTGGCTGCTGTAAACTGAAGCAACATTTGCATACAAATGAAGATAAAAAAAAAAACAAAAACAAAAAACGCTGGACATAATACAGTACATATTTAGTGCTAGGATCCCGAGTACTTCCGAATGATCAGGGACGTTCTGTTGTCCTTGTTGATTTGCGCGAGGTGCTGTATCAAATTCTTCTTCGGTTAGCTTACTATAAAAATGCAAAAAGAGACCGCTAATTGAAAATATTCTTAGCTCACTGGATTATTGATTGTAACTGAATGTGACTTTGAATAATTCAAGACTCGACGGACGTAAAAACATATTTCTTTTTAATTTGAAATCAAATGGTGTGATATTTCATAGTGAAAAAGTTATGCCGTTTTTCCTCAATTAAGTGGAAAAATAATTATGAAAAAAATGTTTAAATACGGATACTTCTTTGTACGATAAATTATTGATGTTTTCTGGTGGTTCTAAGACACATTGTTATAAATATAGAATTAAAAATGCATCTATTTGCAACGATAACATAATTAACGAGTGCATAAGTTTGAATGCAATAGGTATGGGAAACATAAATTTTAAAAAAAATTAATGATTTCTTTGATGATCTATATATACATGTACAACCTTTGTAAAGTTCTGGTAATCTCTAGAATTACAATCGATGCAATTGTAATGGATTATTAAGACACATGCTAAAAGTAGACAAAGCTAAAAGGAGAGAGAAATAAACTAGTAAAAAGGAAGTAAATATAAGATGGATGTAAATACAAATCAGTTACCAATAGCAACAACACCTATAACAACAATAATAACAACAACAACAACAACAGTAGAAGTACCACTACCAGAAGTCATAATCATCATCATCATCGTCGTCGTCATCATCATCATCAAATGCAAATTGGTTTCAGTATATTGTTTAGGATTCTAGAATAACAAACACTGGACATTCCTAAATGTTCTCACTTTTTGATTTACCAGGGCTTTCACCAATAACTAAGAAAATGATACTTTTACCAAAAAGTAAGAACATGTGTAATTTGAAATCAGTTACCAATAGCAACAACGCCCGAAACAACGATAACGATACCGCCAGCAGCAGCAGCACCACCACCAACGATAGCAAAGCGACAATCTCCACTGCCACCAACAATCATCATTATCATCAAATACCAATTAATTTCAATGTATCGTTTAGTATTCGAGAGGAAGTTACGCTGTATATTCTGTGGATGCAGTAAATGTTTATGTTTGGCATAAATAAACGGTCAGTTGACTTGGCACCTCAAACAAAGAAGAAAACCATTTGTATAGAAACTATAAATGCATGTTATCGCTGTATACAAAGCAATCAGAGGCATGCATTGCATGGACTATCAGGGTTGACCTCCATGACACGAGGATCGTATCTAAGATACAAAAATTTATCTATATTACAGAATGAAGTTTACACAAAAAGAAAGAAGTCAAAGTACGAGCTTCCATGTTTGTCTTTTGAATCATAGGAATTCCGATCCGATGATATGCGATTATTAACTTTCGGATGAATGAACGGTTACGAGGAATTTGATTTGGATTTTGTATTTTAAAGAGTTTTAATTTTATCAAAGAAAAGAAAAAGGGGGGGGGGATTAATGAAAGAAAACATAGATTCACGATAAAACAAACTTTCAATAAATAAACAAAATATGTACCGGAAACGATGGTTATGATTTAAAGAGATATGATATGCTTTTTGTTAAGTTAATTACAGTCAGGAAATAATTGGACAAGATTGGTCACAACAAACAAGAGGTTATAATACAGTTTTTGTCTGTTTCATGTCGAGATGTGGAGATACGAAACTAACTTATCACATCGCGAATTGTGGAGATACGAAACTAACTTGAGCAAATCCTACTCAACGACAAACAAAAGGGGGTCATTTAAAAGAACGTTGATACATGTATAATACTTTACAAATTTTATGATGAAAGTTATTGTGATGTGTCTGCTACTTATTTACGTAATTTCAAATAATCCTGATTTGTACGTTCATTTTGGGGGTAACAATGTTTGTGTCGATTCACGGCTTTTCTGTTGCATATGTTTTAATTTTCAAATATAAAAGTTGCAAAGTTTGGTCAATGCTCAACTCTTATCTTATTACTTTGGCTATATAGGTAATTTCTGGATATTACTGGATAAGAAACCCTTTATTATTATTTCTTAAACATTACAAAAGAATTGGGTAAAATGAAAAGCATCTAAAGCATGGAACTCAAATTTTGAGTGCTCACTCAAAACAATTTTTGATAAGCTTTCTTCAAATCTGCAATAATTTTCACCATTATTTACAATTGCATACCATGAATATACCAAAATCTCCAATTACAGCGTAAGTCTTTGTGATTTCATTTTAAGATGATAAAAAATGTTATATGACCTTTAGTATTGAGTAAATTTGGTGACTTCGGGGTCAGATTCCTAATGAACAATTATTATTTATTTGCTTTTGCGTACCCGATTCCACCTCTGTATTTCCAGGTTCGAAAATGGGGCAGGGATTTCTTGTTTGCCAACTATTTACGATATTTTGTGCTTCTGTATTGTCTTAGTAATATTGTCACAACTGTATGGTAATATCACTATGACAATATATTCCTAATGATTTCAAATATTTTTGCAGTTTCAGCAATATGAATATATCTTATGCCCATTAAACGGAAGTAAAAGCAACTCATTGTATATGATCACTGTTGTTGTGAAAGGGACAGAACAAAGGGGCGTCATTTAATTATGGTAAGACATGCTTGAAGAGTGATGCTCCGAAAATTAATTAATAGTTCAGACAGAATCTTAATGCTGGCATCCAGATATCTATGATAACGCAAATACAAGACTTAGTATCTCTGCTAACACACAACGTCACCATTGTTGTTATGAAACTATATGTGTCGTGTGTGTTTAAGATCGATGAATGGATCTCCATTTTACGGAAACTATTCTAAATCTTCAAGGTGTTTTATTAATAGAAATTCATTTCATTGTTTAGATATAAGGACAAACGGGGTGATAAAGAACTAAATACCGATGAAGGACTTCAAATTTTGGCCTTTGCTCGACACTTACGTCCATTGAGCATTGATGGTTCTTTAACGTGCCAACACCTACTGTGACACGGGACCTCAGTTTTTACTGTCTCATCTGAAGGACAGGAAATACCAGCCGCCTACGCTGAGGCTCGAACCCGCGATCCTCCGGTTGCGAATCGAGCATTCTACCGCGGAGCCACGACGGCTCTTCATAGATTTTGTAAGTTGCCATAAATTGTTAACTTTCCAAAGCTTTCTATATTATTTCTACATACTTTTCCCCCAACAACTATCACAATTTAATTTTCTCCTCATTTCTTATGAAATTTCCTATGTTTAGAAGAAATGTCTATTCATCTTTATTTGACTTTGTTTCAAACTTATTCATCTTGTCTGAGAAGCAATAACTTTTTCTTTGCAGCAATGTTTTTGTTGAAGCCCTTTACTATGAACACAGAAGGAAATGACACTGTAAATTTCGCTTGTCGCTTACAAATACTTGCAGTTTTTATGAAAAATGGACAAGTTCCAAGCCAATTTAGAATGAAAGTTCATAGACTTCCACACTAATGTGCAAAACTTTGCAAGATTACATAATTGTATTTGTCAGGCCAATTATTTGAAAAAAAAACTTATGGCACCAGCGTGTATACATTGTATTTATATAATGCATTCAAAGAAATGCATTGTAATTATGATAAATATCTACTACTATCTATGGTTTAATGGTTTTGGGTGCTTACTACCGTGTCTCATCAAGCAGATGCAAGATGAAGCAATATTGGCAACAGAACGGACACCGTTGCGACAAATCCTGAAATATAAAAAATCTCAGATACCAAAGTATAAATCAATAGAATGTCCAGGACATAGATACAAATCCGGTAAAAATGGACAAAAACGGACCTCTTGAAACCAAGAGGTGGGATCAGGTGCCATGGAGGAGTAAGCATCCCCTGTCGACCGGTCACACCCGCCGTGAGTCCACAGTCGAGTCCAATGAAATACGTGAGGAGTGAATCCTCGTCACAATTGGTACAGACGTCTCAACAACCGCCAACGAAAAGGCAACTCAACATTTCACTTAGTGAAACAGAGTAATCGCAAACAAGTCTATTATACCGACCGTAAAATTTGCGGAACGTTGACATTAAACGCGATTTTCGATATCCCTTCGTCAATAATTTGTCAGTAAGCAGTCTACCTCTGTATATGAAATCTTCATATGTTGTACACGCCCTGGCATATCGGATCATTTGTGAAATATAAACTCCATATGCGGGTGACTGAGGGATATTACTACTTAACTGTGGAAAATTTATCTACCAAACTCCTGCTAGTTATACAAACAGGGCGAGATCAGTATATAATTATATATAAATATAGTTCATTCGCACAAAACACTACACTATCTATTTAAAAAGCTAAAGATCAATTCAAGTTTGGGCGTTTCAAATGTAGGAAATAGATATTAATAAAGAATCAAGATAGCTTTTCCGGACCACCAGCATTAAGACCTGTCCACTATCTGCATTGAGGACACTTCACACCGCTCTCTCTCTCTCACAGAGAGAGAAAGAGAGAGAGACAGAGTTGACTCTCTCTCTCTCTCTCTCTCTCTCTCTCTCTCTCTCTCTCTCTCTATATATATATATATATATATATATATATTAGTTTTCCCATTTCCAATACATTGTAATTTATCTTTCTTGTTGTTTGTTTGTTTCTTGTTGCCACACGGTTACATAAAATCAATTACATTGAGACCTTTTAATTGCAGATGGCGCTCGAGAATATGTTACTACAGCGCACTACTTGATTCCGTGTATCACATCTTTGAAGTTCTGTTGGTACATGAAATGTAATGCTTACTAATATCTAAATTCTTAAGAAGTATTTTATAAAGAGAAAGAATTTGACCTTTATCTCCAGAATGAAACACTAAAAATTCTTTATCAAAACAGTAGTTTATAGGACTGTGCATGCTGTCAAACAACGTTTTCGATTTAAGAATAAATATGTTGTTACAATAATACACTGCGCTCTTTCCGGACACCTGGTCCCATTCCGTTTGGGAATCATAGTTGTTGTTCACGTCAATTTGTCGTATTCTAATGGACATGGAGTTTCGAATATCCATCGGTTCTTCTTCTTTTTCTCAGTAATACAGGTATTGTATTTCTTATAAATGCTTCATACTTCACAATAACAGGCGTACTAAGTTATTCAAGAGAAGTACGATTTCCTTGGAAATAAAAAATTTACCATGTTCTCATGTTCTGATTAACTGGGGTTAATTAAGATGTTCTAATTTTAAAAAAAAACAACATTTTACAACAGCTGTCAAACAAGGAAGTCATCAATTGAGGCTCGTTTTACCAAGTTTCGTAAGTGTAAATTTGTCGTAAGTCATATATATTACGATACAATTATTTACTGCATTTAAAGATAATTTTGACATAAGTTTTATATTTTTAGTACAAAGCTGTGTATCAGTTCTGTTATCTATCCTTACAACCACACAATTAATATGAAAGGACGCCATTGAAAAATTACATGTCATTCTTTCAAACAGATGCAGATATACTGTAATTCCAATAGCCGTGTTCTTGAAGTACATGTGATACCTGGATGAGAATATGTATAGGTATGAATACCTTTTGTAGGGTACATGATTGGTTCTTATTACAGGTCTTATTACAGGTTAGGTCCTTTGGATACGGTATATGTATTCGGAAATTCTCTGGGAGAGCTCTCTGTTGACGAGATGACACGTGTCCAGTTTTTGTTTTGTGAAAAATTGCATGAATTGGCTTCCATTGTGTTGTCAGATTTACGCAGCCTAAAGAGGAATGTACTAAATAAATATGTAAACCCAAAACGGACATGGATCGTAAATGCATGATATGAAAGTTGCATAGAAATGATCTCACGGATAACGACTGTTTTATTGCTTCACGATTCACATTCCGTCATGCATATTTCTGTTTTATATCCGTTCTAGAATCAAATCAAAACAATCTTGCTTTAAAAATTCCCTAATGTTCATTTTCCATGATCTTAAATTTATTTGCTGTAGGCTTTTTATTACATTGTACCAACAAACAGATCGAAATAATTAGAATGGAAAGTTCTGATAAAAGTGAAGAAGAAAATTTTACTCATAAAATTTGATAAATTTGTTGACAAGTCTCTGATAACCTCGTTCCAAATCCTTTGGATCACCCAGTAGTGTTCTGCGTACATCAATTACCACAAAATCTGAACGTATTTTTGGCAACAGTCTGTAAAAATCATATCGCATAACACATTGGTCGATACATGATCTGAATGAACTTCTCAAAAGCAGAGTAGAAATTAATCAATACACATTTTTAGAACAAGTGATCCATCAACAAGGCCTACCGCATTTGACCTTCAAATTGAACTCAACCGATGACCTTCAAATCTGGACACAGCTCTTACTTCCGGATAATTGATTTTACGTAAGAAACCAGGACCCATTTGTTCATCTTTTGGTTAAATTTAACCAACAGTAAATGATAAAAATTTCAGATACCAAAGTATAAATCAATAGAATGTCCAGGACATAGATACAAATCCGGTAAAAATGGACAAACACGGACCTCTGGAAACCAAGAGGTGGGATCAGGTGCCATGGAGGAGTAAGCAATGAATAACCCTTTGTTAATTATGGTAACCGAGGGTAATGTAACATAGGATTAAAATATTGATAACAGTGCCAATCTCCAGCCAGTCTACAATAATAACCCTTAATTGTCTAAAATATGTAACCGAGCCTCAGAGTTTGGCTAATTTCCCATATTTTACCAATCATAACCATAGTTGAATTGAACCAATTATTGAGCAACAGAATTTAATCAAAGGTTAAACTTTAACCTTTGGTTATGGTATTTAATCGAGGGTTAAAATTTGACCAATAGATGAACACCTGGGTCCTGGTCCTGGTCCCTGGTCCCTGGTCCCTGGTCCCTGGTCACATTCACTAAGTACTCAAGCTCAACTCTCTTTTTATTATTTGGAGATGGTAGCTCTTTCTAACTTCCGTATGCCACTTCAAAAAAAAACAACAACATAATGTTCTCAGTAATAACTAGTTATGCAGTTCATTTAACATCGGAGCCGATGTAATATTCTCAGCGTATTATTTAATTATTCTCGGAAATAAATCATTAATCTCTGTAATTAGCTCCTAAAGATATCACTTAATATTCTAAACATTTCTTGCTAATCTAAACCAAACTCAAGTTTCAGAATAGCAAACTGCAATACAGAATATTATAGACATTGTATACTGGTACTAAAACTCATTCACCCTTAAAGACACATTTGGGCTGATCTAAGTACATCGTAATTGATTTACAGAAGAGTCCATTTTCTTCTGGGGTTGACGAGTTGTGAAACAACATTTGTCTTGTATAAACATGACACGGAAATAACAACGTTTTCTAAAGTACATTTCATATACACTATTAGTACCACGTATTGCCATCTAAAAAAAGTAGTTTAGTTTAAATATATTTCATGAAAAGGGATTGAATTATTGCAACACTATGTATGCCCTTTCAACACAATAATTCAATCTATACTATGTTTCATGTGACGAGATGTATGGTTTGTTTTACCGAGCCTTTAGCTAGGGAACATCATTCTGTAGTGAGGGGTTCAACATAATCCATATAATATGTACAGCAAATGAAAATTCATCTAATTTGAATTTCGTGGCATAGACCGTTAACATATTTGAATACAAAAATTCCTTTCAGATATTAACCACAAAACTGCAATGTTTTAAATCTGACAGAGAATATCCAAATTACCGTAAATTACAAATTATTCATGTCAGAGTAATGTTATTAGCAATATCTCGGCCATAACGTGTTATTTTTGCAGTCATACTTTCAGTTGACCAGAAGTTCAGTTCTGACAAACATATATGGCCTCTAAGTATTTCTTGTGATCACGTTTTATGCTGAACCTTTTTAGCTGTTTTAATACCATGGTATCGATCTAAAAGAATATAGAACATTATGCTGTGGATTACAGCAAGTGATGTTAATTTTATGAAACTTTATAAATCATCTATTTGATATTTTAAAGGAAATTGACGGATCCATCTCGTTAACGCAAACGCGCGTCTTTTTCTTCAAAAGTTGGAATAAGGGGTGAAAGTAATGTTTCCCATTCGTTGACGATCTACAGCTTTCCCCGATAATTGCATTCCTTTTTCTCCTAGTCATTTGTTAAGTGGCCGAACTTTTGCAACATTATCATAATTACCTGTAATTATTTACATACGAGATAAAATGAAATCTTGAGTTAGACAAAAATGATTTTTAAGCAAAATCAAACTGAGCCCTTTAAGTAAAAATATTCAGGATATTTACTTAAGTGTTGGGAGTAAATACTTTCAGACTTGTTCAAGCTTATTTTATGCATATAAGGTCGCGATGTCAACAACAAAATTACTGTATTTCGGGTGCCGAAAAGTGCAACACGTGCTTCCAGGGTATAAGATGTTGTTGATATAATATATTTGTGTATTTAGTATTACGTAGTATTAGTGTATTAGTACGCGTTGCTAAGAGCAACCACTTTCACATGTCAGAGGGCATGCTGGGTAATTTATGGCTTGGCGGTCACGGATAACGTTTTGTGTATTTAAAGTAGTTTGCACCTCGGTTTTAAGATGTATTGGATTGGTTAAACGTGAAAAAATCAAAGAAAAAGGCATACAAACATACCCTTCCAAAGGGCCACTTACAAAACAAGTAGGTATTCGATAGAGAGGGTTCATTTTATAGAAGAAACCTGAACATCTAAGAAGAAAATTGTGGGTATAAATTATATTTTTTTCTGGAATTAAAACCGAATGGAAAACAGTAGAAATAGGTAATGAAAAAAAATTCAAAGGGAGACATAAGGGGTTTATCTTGTATTGACGTAACACAGGTTTTATCAAACCGGAACAGTTAGATGTGTGCAGAGGGTCTCCGTGACTGAGTGAGCATCGCTCTTCTGGCCAGCGCAGGATCGAGTCCCACTGGAACAAAGGTTGACTTTGTTAGAAAGTTTGCCAGCTTACTTGCGGAGGGCCGATGAACATTTCCAGGATACATTAAAACCGGGATCTCTGCTCTAACATTAAAACTGTCTAAAAACTGTTGGTTGTGGCCAATTCACCATTAAAAGAAACAAAACAAAACTAAGCGATGAATAACTCCCTTCCAACATTTGGAATAGGATGGTCATTTCTAAGAAACAGCCAATTACCATCGGTAGGGAGTGTGTTTATTTACGAATCGACTATAAAAAAGAGCCTACTCTTGTTCGCTGGTAGTTTTTTTTTTTTATTTTAGACTGGATTCGGGGCATACCTACGTTGCTGCTTGGTATTTGGTTTGTGACCTTTTTGCACGAATTTCGTCTTTTAATTGCAGCCTATGAGGACGTGCATATTTAGAATATTGATAAACATGTTCTTAAGTAAATAAAACAATTAAACTGTCGTTCAGCTGTCATTACTAAAAATATTGTATTTCTTTGACGTCAAGAACTTGGAATATATGTTTCATCTACACTCATATTAAAGTGATTTATCTTACTTGGTAATATTTTTCAGAGACGCGTGTGCTAGGCAACCGTAAACTTAATTTTTTGAATAGCTTTTTACATGCAGTTGAAATAACTCGAAAGCCGATTGCATCCCTTACCGTTCTATTAGACATGAACTTCAAAACTTTCTCTTTTCACAGTTTTCATTAGAAAAAGAAACAAAGATTATTGCATAATTAGTTTTGATGACGAATAATGTGTTTTCATAGTTTTTATTTCTATTCTTATGTATTAGAAACCACATCCATCAGAAATATTTAGTGCAAAACCAGGATCTAATCTATTATCATTACATCAATATTAAAACTAAATTACTTTGTTACTCCTCTTGCAGTAACTTTACCTGTATGTACTTGGATTAATTTAACAGTTGTTTACTTTGAAATTTTCGCACCGTTTAATATCAACCATTTTCGTCCTTTGATGATTGGGGAATGTTTTTATCTATAAAATCTAGAATGTGTTCAATTATGCCAAAGGATTCAGCAATATCATCCAGAGTTATAGGACCTTGCAGTCCCGTCCTAAATGACTTCCTTCTCGGGCTTATAGTATTTCTCGAACACATCCGGTCTCTTGTGTTGGTATTGAGGTAGTAACTGATGCCACTTGTGGTGTATAGGTGGAACATTTAATTTTTCGTAGTTCAGTTTTTCCACTAGACGATGGATTTTCCAGGATGTTTGAGTAGTATATAGATAGATATATTATACATTTTTAAGTAAAATAATTTTCTGGGTGAGAGGAAGCGCCATCAAGGCGGAAATTTGATGAAAATAAATTAGAACAGATAAGTTGATAATTGGTAAAAACAAAATGGAAAAAAAATCATGATTCTGGCGTCGATCCGAAATTTTCTTAATTTCGAAACAACTTATTTCACAAGATGCCCTTCATCTTGAAGTGATATGCGTTATCGTCAAACTTATTTTGTTTCAGACAACTTTGTGTCACAAAAATATGAGGAATTGCAGAGGCTTGCTCCCATCTAAAAAATTAAATGTTAATATTTTATGGGAAGCATTGCCGGAATCTAGTCTAGAATAGAATAAAAACATACCATCGTATTCGAATTAGAGTGGGATCTTTTTCATACTCGATTAGTAAATGATCATGTATAATTTACAGTCGATGAATTGACTGTTTTGCTTTTTTGACCCAGAGGGTCACGTGAGCTATCACCATCATTTTACGTCCATCGTATGTCGTCGTCGCTCGTCCGTCTGCTAGACGTCTTCAAAAGTCAGGTCTGCAACAGTTGAAAAATTGTGACTTAATGGTAAACGTACATGACTGACCATTAAGGCAGCCAATATGACTGCTGTTATTATAGATATACTTAAGGGTTTTTTTTTCATGAATTTGATAAATTTGGATATTTCCGTCGCAATCTTGGTAAATTCCGGAAAAAAGAAAATTTCACCGATATATCGTAAAATCAGGTTCCTTTAGATGAAAGGCTAAAGATGATAACTATTCGCAAATTGTCATTGTACATGAATGATCCCTAAATTACAACTAATATGTTTCAGGTCTGTCATCGAGATAAACTCGGCAGATTTAGTGTTTTGACAAGTAACTGACAACTTTGATGTGCAAGGTTTGTCCCCCTTGGTATTTGGTCCCTAAAAACCTTAAATCTGTACACGGGACATACCTATCTGTCATAAAATATTATAATCATATTACCTTACCTGGCATCAAATTTTGAATTTTATACAAAGGATACCTGAAGACAGGTGAGCGATTCTGTGTTAGGTGAATCACTTATTTAATAAATGCTGTGTAATATGGATAGGTATTTTTTCAATCTTTCTATGGACTTTGTTTCCTGATTAATCTCATTTAAATTCATTGGTGTCCTAAGGCCTCAGCCAGTTTTCATTCAGCCTTCCGTCAGTAAGGAAAAAGTAAGGATATCATACAAATATGGAAACAAAAAACAAAAAATAACAAAACGAAATGAAAAATATGAAGAAAAAAAAAATTTGGTACCAAAGAAAAGTAGTAATAATAAAAACAAGTCCGTAAAATGTCTGGAAATGTGCCTGTTTATGTGTTTTCTGCATAGTCTGCGGAATTGTATACCATTATGTCTTGTTAATTCTATATGATAATTATTCATTTTACCTGAGGATGTAAATTCCTCTCTGTATCGTTCGCAATAACATTATTACATTTAAAAACCAATAACGCAAGTTAAAACCCAATAGGGTTTAGGCATACATTGGTTCATATTTGTAAAATACTTCCATTTGAATTAAAGAAAAAAAATTATAAAGATCGTATATTGAAACATGATAAATACATGAATAAGAAACTAGTCTAAGAGAAAATATTCAATTAGAAAATTAAAATGCTGTTTGCGATTTGCATAAGCTCTGTTTTTCCAAACATTTTTCTTTCTTTTTTCTACTGTGAGTGATGTACAATAACAAAAAAGAGATATACACGGGCATTAAAATTCTTAAATTCCCATATATTTTGTGGAAATTGCTTGAGAATCCCAGTTTAGCAATTTATCTTATTTGTTATTGTACATCAATGTAAGTGGTGGAAAACGTAATAATATTTGAAAAAAAAACCGAAACAAAGGGGCATTAACTCTGCTTACCGAAAATTTTTTTTTTAATTTTTTTCAACTTTTACTACTTGTATTTGATGTACAATAACAATTAAGAGCTATACACAGGCATAAACAATTTTATATTCCTAATTATTTGATAGATATTTTCTATTTTACTAAATAAGGTCCGGTCCAGTGGAGTAAGATCATATAAGAATAATAAGCTTTGAGTTTATCAATTGCAAGTGAAAAAGTGCCAAATCTTAAACTCCTATGTATTTTCACAAAATATACAGGAATTTCAGATTTTCTTTGCCTGTGTATATCTTTTTTGTTGTTGTTTTGTTTTGTTTTTTTGTTATTACATATAAATGGAAGTAGTACAAAAGATGTGAAAAATTGAAAAAACACAGGTAATGCTTCTTTAATACATAGAGAATAATATTTGTGCCAGATGTAATAAATTCATGTCAACTTTTTTTCACCCTGTTTTTTTAGTATTAGTATCTGTTCGGGTCTATCAGTCAGCTGTCTGGAAGTATCGAACATCATAAATAATATTTACATATATATTCACGCTATTATTTTGATTGAAGATAAAACAGATATACAAAGTTTGATTTCGTTGACAAAACATGATAAAAAAATCCATTTTTCAAGTAAATATGATCCTTAAGTAAATATCGTTGCGTGATAATGATGTTACATTTCAGTGCCGCTATATTTCGCGTATTGCGCGCTGCGTTTTATCTGCAGAAATGCTTTTTAAAAAGTTCATCCGACTGTTTCAGTTTTTTTAGCATGATGTCTTGCGGAGCTTTTAATGCACTTTTCACATCACATAAACGGGCTAATACTTTTTTTCTAAATAATGAGCGCGTTGCTTAGCAATTTGTAAACAAATTCACTATAAATAAACGATATCTTAATGTATTTTATATTTCATTTTTGTGTAAATTTTCTCATTGGTGTTAACACATCTATATTAATGCAACATACCATGATATACATTTCTATCGCTCAAAACATGACGTTGATAATAACAGCGGTCTCTAACGACAAAATATTTATAGATTTGCGCCGTTAGATTTGATTTAAACTATCAAATGTAGATATTAAATCTTGACTAATCCACTAAGATGTATGTATTTACTGTATATGACTCACAAACGATTGATGGTAGACTTTCAGAGACGAACGTTGAAATTCATGATTAATATCCGACTCCAGTTTTATGGGAAATTAAGATTTAACGTTCCGCATCTTCTTTCTAGTCCGTTTGTAATATAAAATGGATGAGCCATGTATAATATTTTGTTCCAATCTTGATATTTGAGATATGATTCTGTAGATCTTATTAAAACTTGTCTCATTGTCTTCGGAATCTTTGTTGTGAGAAAGGGGCGTCAGATTTCTGATTTGAAACCAGTTAAAATGAGGCTCAAGTACAAACATTTTAAAAGTGTATACTGTAACTTATTTGGGGTTGAACTGTATTGTACAAAGGTGCGATCATCTTCTGTAGGGTAATACTTGAAACCAATTTCTCTCTCTCTCTCTCTCTCTCTCTCTCTCTC